>JASDQU010307177.1:166448-193967 GCA_032191745.1 Picea mariana
TAAGCATTGCCAAGAAAATGCCTTCTACAGTAGCTTGAGATATTAGTTTGTTTTCTTATTTTTGCATATCGATTTAGGTATGATATTAGAGGATGCGAAACATATGAAACTGTTGTCTGGAGACTCATTCTTTGACATTTAAAGGCTACTTGTGAACTTATCTATCAAAATAACGATACGATGGCATGCATATTTAGATGACATAAGCTACTTTTTAATTGGATATGTTGTTGTTCTCTAAGGGTGATCCCAGAGTATGGATCAATGGTTTTGTTTTCTTGTACTGTAAATAATGTCTTATGTGATTATTCATTTATAAATTAATTTAAGGTATTCTCTTCAAGATGAGAATTAGAATTATGAATGATATAATGATGTTGTCAACATTATACTTGTTGAACGTTAATATTTGAAATTGTAAATAAACTCCTTGCTTCATATCATGGCCATAGTAAAACAGAAGCTTAGGGAGTTTTGGCAAGTTGACTCAGCTTGGTGTTTTGTGAATGAGTCATTTGGAATTCACAAGATTGGTTGGTCAAATTCAAGACTCATCTAGTCGACGAATCTATTGAGTACTTTCCAAGGCTTGCAAAATTCAAGGAGCTCGTTGGAGAAAGAATGTGACTGGATTATAAAAGAAAAAGTACTCGTTTTCTCAGGAAAAACCACTCGTTTTCTCAGTTTTAATGTGTCTTCTCGGTGTGTGAGTGTTTGGTTGATTAAAACAAATTACATGGTTTTCTACAGTTCGCTTTACACCTTCTCAATCGTTTGGGAAAGAGAAAAACACTATTTTTAGAATAGCTGCATTTACAGGCTTCGGAAGCTTCGGTTTTTTTTGGCAAGGAATGGGGCTCTGGGGAGTTGATACAGCATCGTAAAAGCTATTTTGAATTAATACATGTGATTTCAGTGATATGTATCTATCTTATTCACATAAATCCAAAATCAACATATTACCATTGCATCCAAGTTTCTGTTAATTTCAGATTTCAAATTCGGGAAGGAAAGAGTTATTTTTGGTTTTTAAGGTTTTATCTATTTCCTCACTAAAATCATTGGCCATTATAATATAACTTCCATTGTACAAAAGTCTTTATAGATGTTACATATCAACGCATCAAAGAAAAATAGACTTTGAGAGAGGACAAAGGCTTGTCTTTTATGATTAACAACAACATTACCCCTATTGCTAATGCTCCGCATTTCTGAAGTTCATGTTCCTTTTGTCCAAGAAGCAAATGACGACCTCCAACTTTATTAAATGTACTTTTTATATCATTAGTAACATGATCTGTGACCAATATGTAATTAGCAAACTTAAGTCAATATAACATGATGTGTGACCAATATGCAATTAGCAAAGTCAATATCGGCTAGGTAAACCACCATAACAGCCATATATTACTATTGATATTTTTATTTTTATGTAAAACTTATAAGATTCTATCGGTTGATCATGATTGTATTAATGGGATTATTTGGATTCAAAAATATCTAGTGGGTGTGGATTAAACTATGTCCAACGCCTAGCTACCTTGCCTTTAATGACATAGAAATACTCCTTGTAGAATATAACTTTAGTAGAAGGATAGTTGTAATTTCTATAGACAACATTTATCTGAAAAATTATTAAGAGGTGTGTTTGATAAAAAGATTTCTCGATAGCTTTTTGTAGTATTCTTGTTGCATTTGTATGTATTCTCTTCACCTCTGTTTATCTTGAATGTGCATGTTTATTTAAAACCAACAATTCTCTCATTCCCCTTACTTCTAGTGGTTTTCATACTTTTCTTTTGTTCCTTGTATTTTAACTAATTCTCCGCTCTATTTTGGGATTAAAAATGGATGAATTTTTTTATATAAAAGAAAGTTTTCAAGATCAAAAGATAATGAATTTATGATCAAATATTCAATAAACCGTAATCCAATATAATAGAGAAATATATTAACACTTCAATTATGATCAAAATAGATATGAACCATACCATGTGCTTGAAAGAGAAATCCAATACCAAAGAAAGAATATCATTGTAAAAAAAACAAATATTCAAGAGAGGACTGTTGTAGGTAATATTTCCCTTTGGCCTTTTACCAAATAATGACTTGAATGAATGATTTACAAATAAGGAGGAGGATGTATTTCTACATGGATCTCTCTATTATGGTTTAGGGAAGTATCCCAAGAGGGTGATTAGACCATCCTAGTCAAAAATTAAAAAAATATAATATGGTGGGTAATTACCCAATATATCAAATAAAGGGTTGGTACATGGGCTCAAGTGAATATTATCCATAAACAAAAGGTACATGGGCTCAAGTGAATATTATCCATAAACAAAATCTATGGGTAAATGTTTTTTTTATTAAATTGAGTTTCGATATGCAGTGGATATTATTGTTATGTCTACCCCTTTTTTTAAAGATTATTCTTTCAAGCCTATTAGGGGTATAATTTTGTTTAATTCCACAAATAATAATAGTAGATCATCAAAATACCATTCCGCATAAAGTTGACTCAAGGGTTATAAAAACCCATACAACTCATGAACAAAAAATTCATGACCTACAATCGAGATTGATCATGCTAAATAAAGTATTTGACTAAGAAAATTGGTATTCGTTAGGAAGAGGAAGGGCATCTAAAATAAGGGCCGAAGATCGCAGTGACAATGATTTCTATGTAGAAGGCCCAACAAGAAAATCACCAACATTGGTGAGAGTAGAAAAAACCCACTTATGCAAATATAAAAACATTGAGTGGATAGGATCATCATCATCAACAACATCCAACCATTGTGCATCATAATGTAAAGTGCGATCAATGATTTTGAGATTTATTTCCCTATGGAGAAACATCAATAGGTTTCACATAGAAGGTGGTGGTACCTTCTTCTGAAGATCGAGGCCTAGAAGATACATTAGGGAGAGAGGAGGAACTAGGTGAAGGTGTGGCCCTTATAAATTGTCTGATAGGTGTATATGAAGTACATGGAGGAGTACATATATGTGGAACAACATCAGATGGAGATGTGGGGTCCACTGCAACTAGAAAGGAGCCAACAACAAGAAACCCAACAAGAGGAGAAGAGCCATGATCCATGGATACATGTTGAGAACCATCATTAGAATCATCACTTACCACAAGTTACAAATGACTTCATGGCGAACCATCATACAAAATGTTTATAGAAGATAAGATGCAATGTTCAATAACCCAGTGAGAGGTGGGGTCATAGACTCATAGAGATTATACCCCTAATTGTAGACAACTAGAGTAACATAGGGAGTATAACATGTAGGAGATATATCTCACCCCTAATGAGGAGGGTGGATCCATGAACCTAATCTAATTCGATGGAAGAGTGAGATAGAGGTATTTTTCCCATGCAACTTCTCATAAGGAGTCATACTAGTATATTCATGTGTAAGTGTGTGATTGATAATGTGTATTGCATAAATAACGATGTCTCCTGAAAAATCCAACTTCATTGTGTAAGAATGAATCATATAGTGGACCATTTCCATGGTTCCCTTATTCTTATGATCATATAGTCCCTTTTTCTCAAGAGTATAGGGAACAATACTTTTCCAAGTGATGTCATGAGTGTGAAGAAACTATCATAAAGCATCACCAATGTACTTTCCTCCCCCATGTTTGCATTGAGCTTGAGCATGAGTTTTCAAGTCCAAAATATTTCTAAGCACCTCATCCTTGGATTTAATGGTGTATACCCATAGTAATTAGGAATAATAATCAACAAAAGTGAGAAACAACTTGCCTCCCATAAGAGAAGAAGTGTCCATGGGACCACAAATATCATTGTGAAGTAATTCAAAGTGATTATTTGCATGCCTTTAGTTGTCCTTTGGTAAGGACTCTTGGTGATTTTTATCCATTATACATCCCTCGCAAATGCCACTAGGATCGTCGATATATGAAATAACCTCATTTAGGAAACGATGGATCATGTGTCAAAAGGATCCATAATTGGTGTGGCCAAGACAAAAGTTCCATAAAGTTCCATAACTCATTGTCATAATTTGCATTGGACACCATTGCAATGAATTTGTTTGAAGTTGGGGTTGAAGAATATTTTCCCAACATGTACATACATTTATATTCATCACAATATCTATAACAAACAACTTTGAAACTACCATTTATATCTTTAACAACCCATTTACCCAACCAAATTACACATTTTTACTAGTGTGTGTGATATGATAACTATATAGTAGATTTGGTCCCACTCTAGGATCATGGAGAACATATGAATACTTAGTATTATTAATAAAAATAATGTGACAACCAAAAATAGGAAGATTTGAGTCATCATCAATAGTTATCATCATTAGTAGTTACCTGCTCACCTTTATGTTGATCATTGTAGTCAAAGAGAAGGTCCTTATGCTTTTTCATATGTCTTGTTGCCCCAGAATTTGTAATCCATTCATGTGGAAAGGTGGAAGACCATAAAGTAGATTGCACAACTAAATGTGAAAAATGACAAACCTTTTACTCAAGCGAGAATTGTTGCTAGCTATTTTATAAGCTATTTCTTTTGTCTTTTGAAGATATAGAAATATTTTATGAGCATGGACCTCCTTATGAAAATAAGAGTTGGTCATCATCTTCCTCTACGAGGATATGCAAGTGTCCCTTTTAGACTTGTATATGCATGAGGTATAAAACTTATAGTGGGCTTGATTATTAGAACATATATCACCTGAATTAATCAATCTAACCTGATGGTGGATTAGGTTACAAAATACGTTCTCTAAAATAGGCTAAAAATGTTCCTTGAGAAAAAGAGGAATGATGTAAAATATGATAGAAAAAATTAAAAATGTGGAATAAAGGTTATTAAGGACAATATTGATATATTCATAATCATGTTTTCCTTGGTCATAGAATGTAATAATGTCATACTTCAAGTTCTTCAACCTAGAAATATACTTCTCTACGATAGAGAAATCTATGGAATTTTGAGGTTGGAGTGATTAGTTTCAAGTTGATTGACCTGAGTAGTGTTTACTATGACAAATACATTGCAGAAAGAATCCTATATGTGCTTTTCACTCTTGTTACCCTCGGTTTGATGAAAAACGTCTAGCTCCACATAAAGATTGGTCAACCCTAGGGCTTCATCATTTGTAAAAGTTGTTAGATAGTAATTTTCATCATCTTCAACAAGAAGTAGTTTCTACAAATACATCCACAATCCTTTGTTATGAAGAAGGGCTATCATTTTATCATTGTACATATGGTAGTTGGCCCCATTAAGATGAGGAAACAACTATTTTCCATCCACAACAACCCTAGCCCAAAAAATACAATAGATTGGTTGTAAGAAGAAAAATGAATGCAATAGAGAGGGAAAAACTATGAAAAAGAAACTATTAAATTTGTTGGAAAAGTATAACCAATTACAAATAATGGAGGGTGTTGGAGGAACGAGTGTAAAAAACCCTAAAAAATAGTTTGTTGTCAAAGAGGGACTGTTGAGGCCCTAGTTTCAAACTGAAAATAACTATAAAATATTGCTGGAAACCCTAGTTTCAGGGCGACCCTCATTTTAGAGTTGAAATAACTCTGATTTTCCTCATGGTCAAAGATTGTAGTCTCTTTGGACCTACATTAACCCTCCTAGGTGAATTGGACACTATCTTTTTAGTTGTAGTCCACTTGATTGTCTAGATATTGTGGAGGCTCATAGTCATGTGACCACTTATGTTCAGGTCAATACTCTATTTGTGATTCATAGAACTCTTGACCCATCACCATGCTTATCTCTCTCTAGTATCTACCACTCAATGAATTTCTCATAGAAATAAATCCTTCACATCCTGCAATCATGTTAAATTTGGCACTTCTCAAAGATACCTTCATTTTTTTCAAATAACGCCTTAAATAAGCATATAACATCATCACTTCTACAAAGTATTGTCTTCTAATATACTCTTTAATCCTTCAAAAAAGTGATTAACCTTGACCTTTAAAAATGAGTTTCTTGGACCTAAATTAAATCTAACTGAAATACCCTTGCCTTTTTTTAGGTCTCTCTCCTCTCTCCTCATAGGGATCACACCAAAGCGCATTCTCTAAGAATCTTCAACTTTGGTCGCAAGTTCTATATCACTATAATAGCATGTTTGATTTTAGAGAAGAAACACATACACAGTGATGATGGGAATTTTCTAAAACTTTTAACAATTGAATGTTTTCTTTTAATGATTAATCAAATGGCACATATTCCTCAGAAAACAAACCTTGGGGATAAATTCTCGAAGCCTTCAAGAAGAAGCGAGAAGATCAAGACAAAAAGGTAACTCTCATGCACTGATTTCCATTAACTCTTCTCCAAATGCATAGATCTTAGATTTAGGTGCATCCCACCATATGGAAGAAACATATAATGGTTTATATTTTTTTTTCTCATGCACGAGTCCTTCAATCCTCATGAGATATGATACCCCATTTGTGGTCATTGTCTAAGGGAGAGTAGAACTCCGACAAAAAACTTTTGAGAACACCTTGCATGCTCCAAAACTCTCTGTGAATCTACTCTATATTTATTAGATAACACAATCTCGTATAGGAAAAAGGGTGTAACTCACACCTGATTTAGTAACCATATATGATATGTGTAACAACTCTTCGATTGTTGTTGGTGAGTTAAACCATCAGTATCATCTGTATACTTTCAATAAGTTCATTGGTAAATCCGATTCTAATTTACTGCTGATGCACATTGATGATACTAGTAGATTATGCCACGAAATATTCAACTATCTAATGCAGCAACTATGCAAACATAAAATGTCCATCTTCTTTCCCAACATACATTTTTCTAAAGGATTTTTTCAACGATACATTCTTGGAAAACATCCATGGGATATGTTTGAGAAAGGGAAGGCCTGGAGGGCCTCCTCTTCTTTGAAACTCATCCACAGTGATCTGATGGGACCCTTTCCTCATCTTTCCATAAAAAAAAAAGGTAGGTTCTTACATTTATTAATGATTTTGCATGACACATTTATGTGTATTTTCTCACTCAAAAGCCTGAAGTTTTTTAGCATCTCAAAGACTTCAAAGCACACACAAAGAATCACTCTAGCAGAAATATCAAAATCCTTCACACATACAATGGGGGTAATATGTGAATCGAGATGTCCAACATCTTTTTTTAGAGGAAATTATATATCTACAATACACAATACCTTAAAATCCACAGCACAACAAAGTAGTCAAGTTGAAGAACAGATCCCTCAAGGAAATGGCCACTTCCATGTTGCATACAGTATCTCTATCACTCAATATTTTGGTTGAGGAACTTAATTTTGCTAATCACATTCAAAACAGATCTCCTCATAGATATGTCAACAATGGACCTCTTTTGAGGCATGGAGCAGAAACAAACCATAAGTCACCCACTTATGAATATTTGGATCACATGCATGTGCCCGCGTACCATATGAAAAGAGGAAAGAATTACATCAGTAGATTACCACATGCATATTCGTGGTATATCTAGATGGTGTCAAGGGTTATAGGTTACTTGATCCCGCTACTGACAGGCTCATCATTGAGCGTAGTTTTTAGTTCACAACATAACTGAAAAGTAACACCCAGAGCTATGTGGAAGATTGGTGGTTCAAGTAGATCGACCTCTTTGAGAAGTGGTGCATTATAGGCCACTAGTCCCGCCAGATGCATGAAAACCATGACACCTATGAGATATTTTGGGTATTCCAATGCTTCATTGGCCCATATTGCTCCAGAAAGAGTACCTATGGCTTGCATGTTTAGTGGTACTACTTTGGGCACTCCCGGTGCGAAAGGATTTGAATTAAAAATATCACCAAATTGGATTCGGTCCATGGATTGTATAGAAATTGATAACTTTTTATCTCTTCCAATTTCACTATCCAGGATCTTCTTTTTTTCATTTCTTTTTACCCCTTTTTTTCATCCCAATAAATAGAATAAATAGATTATTTAATCTTGATTTACTATAATTGGAAAACTCATGAACTCTCTTGCATGCACCATCAGAACCACATGCATATGCCTTTGTACCACTACCTGCACCAGGCAAAATGATGATGAGTTCACTCACTCGATCATGATTCATATCTGAGCTCTGAATATAATTCATAACATGATGATCATTTTGATGATGAGCATGCACATGTTGTTCCACCATAAATACCCAAGTGGATACAAACCACCCTACAATTAGTAGGAGAACTTGTGGGGAATCCAACAAATCAGAGGAGGACAAGGTCTCAGTTTTAGGATCCTCTTCATGCACTCACAACTACTAAACCAGTGGCACCCATGCACTTCTATATGTTTCTAGCTTCAAACCCGCGGAACTATGCATATCATGCAGGGAATCCCTACTAGGAAGTCGCTATGTAGGAGGAGTACAACTCTCTCCTCGAGAACCAGACTTGGGATCTTGTTGTGCTTCCTTCAAACATGAAGCTTGTCATATGCATATGGGTCCATAGGACCAAGAAGGAAACATATGAACGGGTGAGTAGGTATAACGCAAGGCTGGTTTCCAAAGGCACATCCATGGGATAGACTATGATGAGACCTTTGCTCTTGCAACAAATATGGACTCCATCTGATTGACCCTTACCATCGCGACAACCTTGGGGTGGGAAGTTCAACAGATAGATGTGAAGAATTCTTTTCTTCACAAGGATCTCTTATAGGATATTTATATGAAGCATATGTAGGGGTTCATTCAGAACTCATCCTTTGTATGTCGACTAAAGAAGTCCCTCTATGGATTTAAATAGGGCCCTAGTGCATGGTATGCAAAGATGGATGCCTACTTTCTCTCTCAACACTTTGTTAGACGAAAATAAAATATTAACGTCTACATGGTGAGGACCTCAATCTCCTTACTAATACTATTTCTCTATGTTGATGACCTCCTGATCACAAGAAGTTTGGCCTCATAAATTGTTCCGTTCAAAGACTTTCTACAAGTCAGTTTCTCTATGAAGGAAATGGGTTGACTAAACTATTTCCTTGGTCTCATGATCAGTCAGGATGGGTATCAAGCTATTTCCACAAGACCAAATGCAAGTTGAGAACCACACCCTTTCTCTTTGGGGTACATCTTGATGATGGAGAGGATACACCAGTGGTGTAAATCATTCGGTTGGATCTCTCATATGCAGTTGGGAAAAAATTTAGCTACATGGAGGAGCGACATGAGATACATTGTAAGGTTTCCAAGTGCATCCTTAGATATGTTCAGGGAACCATAGGTTATGGGATCCACTATGTAGAAGGTTGTGCATTGAATCTCATGGGCTTCACCAATTCGGATTGGCCTCACGATAGCACAGATTTCAATTTCACATCTAAGTACATGCTTAGTTTGGGTTTTGGTCCTATCTATTGGGCGAGAAAAAACAAGTCATTTATTTCTCTATTGTCAATCGATGTTGAGTACAAAGGCGTGGTCAACATCACAATTTAGGTACGTTGGATTTAGAACATCCTCATTAATATTGACATCTAGTTTCATCGTTCGAATGTCATTTAGTGTGACAATTAGAGTACTTTCAAGTTTTCGAGAGACCTAGTGCAACAACGGTGGACCAAACACATCGATATCCTTACGCATTACATCCGAGATTTGGTATATGATAGGATCATCGAATTGTAGTATTCTCCATCTACCGAACAGATTGTAGACATCTTCACCAAGACATTTACAGAGTAGAAGTTCCACCTTCTATGCGATCGTCTTGGAGTGAAGGACAAAACTGCTTATCAACTTCCTTTCTTCCTTCTTTTTTTTGATGCATTGTACTTTGAGGGGGGTGGTTTCCCATATGGTTTTCCCTCTTTCCTCTAATTCTAGTGTTTCACTCTTAGATGCATTCTACAATGGGTACCTTACATGGCCATGGTTACACAAGCCCATTCATCGTATACACCCTAGTAGTGTTCAAGAGGGTGTTGGAGATATTACACACTCACCTAGTATTTATTTTCCTAGGTTGACTAGTCTAGGTTGGTTAGAGATATTCTCCCACAGATGAAAATATTCTCCCTTAAATGAGGGTGTGTCATCCTTTGACTAGCAAAGTGGACTCTTGCATGACAACCTCAGTGTTATCACCAAATGTTGCATGCATACCTCGGTATCATCACCATGAGTGTGCACTTACCTTGGGATCATCACCAAGAAGGAACCACGCATGTGCATGCATGATTCTCTCCTCACTCCACTAATGATTAGTCAATTAACTAATGACCACATGGCCAGCTAACTAGGACTAGGTGGCAGTTCACTCCAATGTCTATGAGTGAGTCTCTAGATCTCTCTAGATCACTACTATGGCGAATTAGTTTCCTCATGCAGAATATATCATGTGTATTTTTACCATTACTTATTTAATTAATACAATTATTTCATTTTACTCTCTTCTCTCTCGCAAGCTTTGTGTGCTCATTTTCTACGAAAACTTCACACAATTACACACAATCGACTTGTAGGGAACCATACCTTGATTCTAATCATTTCGAATCAAACATCTCCATCAAAATATTCTTAAAAACACACTTCCCATATTTCCACTTCCATGATCATTTGTTCCAACATTCATAATGAAAAATTCCTTATTGTCAAATTTCCATGATGAGGCTCCTTAGATAGTGTAAGCTTGAGTCCCCAACAGTTTCCATCACAAATCGCATCACCGACTTTTTCTTTTTTTTGGACTTGGATGCTAAGAGAGTTGTTCGGTGACCATGCATTAAACTGATTTTGATTGGCTGCTACTACTCCAAGCCTTCTATCTTGATGCTCTCCTTCATACCCATGGCGTCACCCATTTGTGTTTTCTTTTGCTTCATTGTAATTGTTGTAAGTCCTTCTTTATTTCATCTCTTGGTTCCATTCCTACCTGTTTCTGGAGATGCTCTAGGCACTTCCAATGCATATTCTTATATTTTTACTTTCGGTAGTCACATTGACGACCATGTTTGGCCATTAGCGGACATCAAACACAGATTACATTAAATTAAAATCATAGACGCACTTGAACCTACTGTCACTCCTGGTGTCTGTCTTGCCAATTCATTGCCGAAATATGGAAATGATGGGTAAACATAATCCATACGCCTTCAGTTCAATACAATTCTTAGGTGCACGACTAATTTTGAGAAAGTGTCATATCAAGCTTCTGTGACATGTTGTTGTATATTATCCCATTTCTAAATAGCTACAGGTTAAACAAAATATTATGTGGAGTTGTTTCGAGCAAGAGTCATTCTCAACATTGCAAGAAAAGAAGGTAGAAAAGACCTTAGAGGTTAGGATCGCTAATTAAGATTACCCTCTATAATTTTTTTGAAAATATACATTATTATTGAAAATATACATTTGATAAGTAGAAATATATTTATTTTTCTCAAAATATACATTAATCTTGGTAGGCAGGTACCCAAGTAGATATTAATGAGATGATATTCAGAAACCTGCTACCTTGGTTACAGGTGACATTCTACACAGGGCATTTGTGGGTATAATATGATATTTGTAGAAGAGCTTAAAGTTTTAATTGTTTTAGTTATCATGGCTCTTTTTTAGGTTTCAAATTGATAGTTAGGAAGTAGTTTGGGGGAATGAATGAAATTTTCAAGTCCACTGTCCTTGAAATCTAGTTGTCCTTGTTAATTGTTTAAGAGGTACATTTGGCTGTATATATTAGAAAAATTCTGACATGCATTTTCCTTTTCTCCAATGTTAAATAATACCAACTATAGATATTATCTTTTATGGTTCACTTTTGTCTTATGTTTTAGGCTGCACATGATGCTTTTGTTGAAACCAGTGGAGCCGTGAACACAGTTTCAGTTTCTCTAATGAAGATAGCAAATGATATACGCTTCCTAGGAAGGTATTTGTGCTGTATTCCAGATCAATGGTATTGTCAACTATTAACATACGTACTAAGGTATAGTACTAACATATCTCTCTTTTCAGTGGGCCTCGTTGTGGACTAGGTGAACTGTTATTACCTGAAAATGAACCTGGCAGCAGCATCATGCCTGTATGTATTATATTTTATCTGTTTTTATATTTTGGCCAACTTCTGTAAACATGCATATATCCATTGCAAGGAATAGCTAGCTATCATGCATAGACATACAAAATGCTTAGATAAAAACATGAAATTCTATTTATTTACCATGTTAGCTACTTCTTGTTTACTCCCTTCCATAATTCTTTACGATGCAATGTGTACTTGTGGGGGCAGTTCATAGTTAGATGTGGCCCACTAATCTATTTTATTTTTTAGTCATTTTCTACTCAATTGTACTAATTTCGTAGAGATTTTGATGTTTAGTTTATCCTATAAAATTTAATTTTGTAGAGATTTTGATGTTTAGTTTATCATACAAAATTTATGAATTGTTGCAGGGAAAGGTGAACCCTACTCAATGTGAGGCTATGACAATGGTTTGTGCTCAGGTAAAATGGCCTTCTTTAGTTATATTAGTTAAATTTTCCAATCCTATTGCAGTTTTTATTCTAAAATGCGCAACGCTTAATCTCTATATTTGATTTATTAAAACCATTTTTTTATTAAGGTAAAATAGCCCCACATCTCTTTATAATTATGTTTTAGATCATACTATTGTACTGCTAAGTTTTTCATAGTAGTCAAAGGAAGACTGTATGCTGATCTATGCTATGAGCACAAGAAAGGAAATGGACGAGGAAGGATTCCAAGTCAAGTTCCTCAAGCTTTCATCCGGTCTCTTCACTCAAACATTGCTGATCTATTCAACCATGTGGTTCGCTCTGGATTTCCCAATGAATCGACCAGTCACATCATCCACCCAATTCTTAATTCAAAATCCAACTCCAATCCAAACAACTACCAAACTATAAAGGTTAGGTATATCATATTGAAGCTATATGCTCTAGTTTTGCATGTATAGCTTTTAAATGACTTGGAGAGTAGACACCTCACAGATAGAAGGGAATTTTTTTTAGGTCATAGTATCAAATGATTCTTCACATATGAGGGTGGGGGAGGGTATTAATAGAGAAAATATATTATATATTTTCTTTATTAATGTCCTCATTTTTATGGGAGGTTTTTTTAGGTCATAGTATCAAATGATTGTTCACATATGAGGGTGGCCGACGACATTAATAGAGAAAATATATAATATATTTTCTCTATTAATTCCCCCCCTCACCCTCATAAGAGGGTGGGGGATTTTTTTTTAGGTCATAGTACCAAATGATTGTTCACATCTTCACACTCTAGGCTATTATCAAAGAGTCATGTCATCACTCTTTGAATGCCTTTTGTTTTGAATGCCTTTTGTTTCTTTGTAGGCATTCGAAAAGAATTCGACATAATATTAAGAGTCTCTTTTCCATAGTCTTCACAACTTTGGCTTTTCCATAGTCTTCACAACTTTGGCCTTTCAAAGAACCATTTAGTTACCCTCATGAGACTCTATAAATTAATCCTTAATTGTATCTCGATGTTGCATAGACTATCCAACTTTATCTAACGTAACATTGGGGTTAATAAGGGGTTTCCTCTTTTACTGATCCTCTTTGGGGTTTACATTAAGATGTTGGAGTCCTTACTCCATGAGGACATTCAAGATGGGAATTGTTGCCTCCTACATCATGTACCATTCTTTCTACTCCTCTTCATAAGGCCCTCCAATGAAAATTTAGCAATGGATATGGATCCCTTTCCCTCCTCAAGAGATATGATTTCCAAACTCAATTTCATGACATTTTATCCAAGATACACCTTATGAATACAATCATCACACCTATTATCCTTTACAATAAATAGATCCGGGACTTGAGTTTTTCATAAAGTGACTAGGCCAAGACCAAGAGAGTCCAAACCTTTCACCTGAGGAAAATCATCAGATGTAATTGCATGGATCTCCAATCCATTGTCCAAGCCAATTTTAGAGCCCACCCTTTTTTCCTTGAGGTAATATTCTATATAGTCTCTTTTCTACAAAAAAAAAATCATACTATTAGGGGATTTCTTATGGGAGATATAGGTATCCCTACCTATCACTCTACTCGTCACGAGACATTGTCTCAAACAAAAACTTAGGGCATCCTCATAGGTGGTATTTAAAGGCATATAAATTCCTCTATTTAGTGGCCATCTCCCAAGACTATCTACCTATTTTTAGAGACTCTTTTGACACACCAAGTCTCCTACAACTATTTAAAATAGGCCATTCAAGGGGACATATTCAAACAATATATTAAGGTTACCTGGAATGTGCCATTGGAGAGCCTCATCCTTAAGATGGCCTTCTATCTAAAGTATTTCTTGGAGTCGCAAGAAAAAATTATTTCTCATCCCTTGTAGATATGGAGACACTAGATGCATTCTCTTAGGATCCCTTTAGGGAAACTTTAGGTGGGACCCATACAATTCAAATAGAGACTAGTCACCTTATACTATAGTTAGACAAGACCTACAAACTCTATTAATTACAAGATAGAAAGATAGAAGTATGCCTCATATTCATACACTCTCTCTACTACAATATCAAAGTTCATTACTATTTCCTTTATCTGGACTTGAGGGAATCCCTCTCCACCTTCTTTTGCTACCCTGATTAGAGATTCATTTTACTCTTCATGGAAGAGGTATTAAAACGCATACCTCAATCCTTGAATTCCCCATTCCATTTCGAAACTCTCAATAATATGACTTCTTACTTCTTACTTACATCTTTGAGACCCATGAGGTGTTTCCTCTCCAAGACATAGGTCATGCATCATCACTAAAAAAAATTTAGGCTATATTAAGATGAAACTAGGGTTCTACTCCTCTCATCCATTAGAGTGACTCACAATATCAACTAAGAATAGAGTCTTCTATTAGGAGTTTCTTTCTGTTTGGACGGTAGGAGAACATGTATTCCTCACTCTTGTGCTTCCCCTAGGATACTAGAGTTGGGTCACCTTAGTCTTAGCCACTCTCTCGGCGTTATCATTTGTGACTGCATCAACCCACTTATAGGGATAAACAAATCCATATCTTGTACTTTCCAAATCCATTGACCATTAGGGCCACTAGGTTTTGACATCATCATCTCTCCCTCTCACATATAGTTGTGAGATATCTAGTCTTGGGGCTTCTGATTGTCTCACGACATCGACATTATCTTATATTTTTTTCAAACTACTAGTTTATAGCTCTTGGCTAGATACTTAGTTTTATTTTACTTTCTTTATACTCTTTCTTTCAACATCATTATAGAAGTTTCTTTCACACTCTCATATTGTATTTAAAGAATAGATGTATATTTTAGTCTCTTTGACCTACTTTGTGGTCACTTGTTGGAAATTAATAAAATTTTCTTATCTTGTCTATAAAAAAAACCATAATAATTATAGATCATACCACTCTAGTATTGAATAACTTACATAGCATCATATTAGTTCATCCATGGTACATATTATAATCTCTAGACAAATAAAAAAAAAAACTTAAGCTAAAGGTAATAACTAGAGTTGGAAGATGCATTGGAATAGGGCTCAAGATTTTGTCATATTTCCATGCATTTAGTATCATAGGGTAGAGAGTTATTACATGTTAAACAATATTTTCATCAACATGGCAGAACAATTATGCAAATCCATACAATGGTGGCATGCTTCAATAGAGCTCACCTTAGGTTCTATGTCATTGTCATGGAAGAGATATGATGTAAAACTAGTTTGTAGCATAGTGGAGGCATAATTGTATTGAAGAGTAAAGGGCATATGCGTAACTTTATTATGGATGCACCAATATTAGTATATTTCCATTTTTTGTTCCTTTAGTTTATTCAATTTTACATGTTGTTTTAGATTTAGCAATTCCATTTTTTCTTTTGTTAGTATTTATTTTAGTACAGTTTTTATATTGAATGCATGGTATATTGTTAAACAAGGTCCATATCCCTCGGCTACCTAGGGTACATTTCATGATATTCTATAATCCAAGAGGAGGGATTCATTTCCCTAGGTTTCATACAACACTTTATCTCTAATTTAGAGGTTGAGTTATTGCATGTTTTGATTTAGTCATATCAAGGGGTTGCTCCATTCCTAGAGGTCTTATCCATGCAGGAAGGTGCATTTGATGATAAAATGAGGGTTAGGGTTTGAAAAAATAAAAACAAGGGATTCTTTGATGTGTCCAAATACAGTGTATGTTCCTTCTTATTTCTATTATATAAAACAGAATCAACGTGCACCACTATGTTGGTTAGTGTTTTTTTGGTTTTGAGATATTGCAATGCATTCTCTTGTTTTGGAATTCAACAAAAGATAGATGTGATTGAGTTCAGATATGTGTATTTTTGTTATTATTTTCTATAATATGTGTTGATAGATTCTAGTATTTGAATATTGTTTTTTTATAGGTTTCAATATTTCAAGTTACATAGGGTTTTAATATTATTATTTGAGTGCATAATCTAGTTATCATGGTTTCAATATTAACATGGATTCAAATCAAAATGCTCAAAACATTATAGGAATATGTGTATGAGCAATATTGAAACCTATAAGAGGTAGTTGTTAGAGAGTTTCAAGTGTGGGATGTCTGAAATTTAGTAAGTGAACTAGATTTATACTTGAGAAGGATTGAGGTATGAGATGCCTAGGATCTTGTAGTAATTGGAAGTTTTTTTTTTTTAATATTATTTGTTGATATATTATTATTTTTATTTTAGGAGTTGGGCTTATGTCTAGTGACAATCTCCAATATTGTCACATCTTAGAGGGTGCTTCCAACTTTTTTCCATGGAAGTGAAACATGAAAAATCTCTTGAAAGAGGTTAAACTATGGTACCCTATGGAGAAGGATATCATACCTCCCAAAAATACCAAGTATTTGTCCAAGAACAATAGGAAATACATCAAAAAAAATTATTCATTCTAGGTTTGGTGAAGGATCCTCTAATCCTTCACATTACAAAGAAAAGAACATCTACCAAGATGTAAACTACCCTGCTCACCTTATACCAAGTGAGAATGTGTCTAGGAGAATGTCATCAAAGAAAAAATTAAGTACTGGTCATATAAGAAATATTGAAACAATAGCTAGTTATTTGATGAAGATCACATAGTTCAGAGTTCAACTATTTATAGTCATTGACAAAGTAGAAGAGACTCATTTAATTTAAATTATCTTGAATAGCTTTGGTCAATCTTTGTATCATTTTGTATAGTGTGTATGTGATAGTGAGCATATAAATTCATTCAAAACTTTATGGGATGCCATTTTCAAGGATGATACAAGAGAGATAACAGTTTCATGCAACCAATAGGATATACCAGACCTATAACTGATTAGGAAGGTGATAATAGGAGGAAATAAAGCAATATATGGTAGGGTCAAAAGAAAAAGGAATACTCAATGTATTCTAAATAGTAGAAGAAGGATTTTATCCATATCAAGTGATTCAAGTGAAAAAATCATGTCCACAATGCTTCTCAGTTTCTTGAGAAGAAGGAGAAGGGTAAGAAACAACAACAACAAAAGTAATTTATAGGAATTGAAGAAGCTTCAGGTGTGGATTACGGGACTGTCAAGCTTCATAAAACATTTTCCATTGATTCATTCTTTTCTACCAACATAGTTTTAGGTGTTGGGTGGTACGTTGATAATGGATCTTGGTGATACTAATAACAAAGTGGATCTTGATGATGATGAAGAGTACTGAGTAAATTGGTTGGGCTCTATCTCATTTTGGATGTTGTTGTGAGAATTTATAGAGATACATGAGGTATTGTATGTTCCTAGTATGACTAAAAATATACTTCTAGTTTCTTTTCTAATAGATTTGAAGTGGAGATATGGGTTTTATAATTAGTATATGATCATGACAGATCATATCCCTAATCCTAGCTGATTTTGGTACAACTTAAATGGAGAGGGTGGCCTTTACTTATTGTGATTTTATCCCATAAAGTAGAGAGCCTTGTTGAGTAGTCATGACAATTTAAGTGATCTTTCGCATAGAAGGTTTGATCACTTGAACTATGGATATTTTCCTTTTTTTAAAGATATGGTGGTTGGATTTCCTAATTTCATGGTGTAGAGGAGTATGAAATTGATGTTTTCTTGAAAATCATGCTAGGGTGGATTTCCCATGTAGTGAGAATACATCAATAGAGACTCTTCATCTAATTCATTCAAATGTTTGTGGACCTATTTCATCAAATTTATTGACAAATAATATTTTTTATGTTATTTTTGTCGATAATTCTTCCAGGAAAAAACAAAAACAAACATGGATATATTTCATAAAGATCAAGATGAGATATTTAACAAGTTCTATGATTTAAAATATCTTATTGAGAATGGGATAAGTAGGAAGATCAATGTATTGAGATCAAACAATGGAGGGGAAGTATACCTCCAATGATTTTGGTTCCTTTTGTATAGAAGTATGGGTCAAGAGGGAGTTAATAGTGTCTTACAAACCACAACAAAATCAATATGTAGAAAGAATGAATAGGTCCATAGTAGAGACTGAAAAGTCTATGCATCATGACATAAATCTACCTATGATTCTTTAAATAGAAGCATGTTGTACAATACTATACATACTAAAAAATTGTCCACATAGAGTGTTGAAGGACAATATTTTTAAGGAATATTTCAAAGGGGAGAAACCAAATGTTTCTCATTTAAGGGTATTTGTGATTTTAGCTTACATTCATGTTCCAAAGGAGAAGAGGAAAAATATTGAATCTTATAGGTTTAAGGATATTCTAGTTAGCTATAGAGAGTTCTCTAAGTCAAGAAGATATTGTAGATTTTAAACTTGTAAAGTATTTACTACAAACATATTTTCAGTAAAAGAAAATAAAATATACAATGACAAATACAAACATTACATAGAGATTCTTCCCCTACAAACCCAAATCGGGAAAACTGGCATATTCTATATTCATTCATTGTGATACATTGTTTACAATACAATATACATATAGGAGCCAGCGACATCCAAAAACCTGACCCAATGACCTAGATTAGTCAACAACCCTAATTCATTAACCGAAAATATAAAACCATCGAAAAAAACCATGTGCCTAAAAACCATGCAACAATGGACACAAAAATCGAGGCAACATGAAAAATGAGGCAAAAATATGACACGTTTCTCGAGGAAAAAATATTTCATATGTGTAAAGAATATAACACATACTCAAAAGATATATGTTTCATCTCATATGAACATAGTAGTGAGGTAGGATGTGAAGGTTGATTAGGATGCATGATCTTCCAAGTTCTAGGAGATTCCAATAATGATTGAGTAAAAAACACTTTCTTCCCGAAGTGTTGATCCACAAAGTTCAAGGAGTTTATGTTCAGGTAATATAGGTTCATGGTTCCAGTATAGGTAAAAGGAAAACCTTACCACCTAGTACAATTGGGAGGCCTATATGGATTACCTAGACATTAGAGGAGGAAAAGGAGTAAGTTGGTGCCTCAAATACGCATTTTCAAGTAATCCACCCTCCTAATAAATTTATGATTAAGTTGCATTTGTGTATTCCATCATTGATGCAAATCCTTCTAGCTATGAGGATGAAACAAGTGAGCAGGTATGGCATGATGTCATGATGGAGGCCTACAACTCCATCATGAAGAATGATGTGTAGTATATCGTTCCTATACCAAGGGGGAAATTAGTGGTTGATTCCAGGTGTCTACAGAAGGTGAAACATGCAGTTAATGGTAGAAGAGAATTACAATACATGGTTCATCATGAGGGGATTCTCCCGCAAAGAGGGAGTTGACTATGAGGAGACCTTTGCTCCATTTTACAAGTATAATTATACTATGGATATTACTTCTTTAGCATCATTTCTTTTTCATTTATATCATATGGATGTAAATACAATATGTTAAAAAAATCCGTTTTTTAGGTAAACAAAGAACAACATGCTTTGTAACTTGATATTGATGATTACTTGTCATGGTTGGGATTCACCAAAAATTTTGCAAATCCAAAACTTAATTATTTATTTGATAGATCAGGTCTTCTTATTTTCATCCTATATGTAGATGACCTAATACTTATATGGATTTTAGAGGATCCTATTGCATGCTTCAAGGTAGAGTTGGCATGTGAGTTCGAGATGAAGGACATTGGATTGATGCACTATTTCTTCGGTTTGGAGGTGTGTCGGGGTAGAGTTGATCTTTTTCAGGGGTGGGGGAAGTACACAGATGATATTCTAAATATATTTTATATGATGTATTGTAAACCCTTTACCACTCCTATGATACCAAATTCCAAATTATGCATTGAATTGGATTTATATTTTGTAGATTCTTCAGTGTATAAATAGTTAAATGGATGTTTGATGTATCTAGTTAACACCAAACCTGATATATGTTTTTCAATAAATAATTTAAACCAATATATGGTTAAGATGAGGTATATTTACCATGTTTCTATAAAACAAGTGATACAATACTTGAAGGGCACACTACATTATGGTATGAGGTATGAAAACTCTAATTGGGTTGGGGATGTACGAGATAGGAAAATTACCTTAGGTTTTTTCTTCAATTTCGATTCAACAGTGATATATGGTTCAACAGGAAGAAAACATCAATGGCATTTAAATTAGTGCAGGAAAAGTAGATGGAAACCAACACTACTAGTTGTCAATCCATCTAGCTTCACAAGTTGATAACATAACTACCATGTGATATATTGGAGCCTAATATGGTCTATTGTGATAGTCAAATTTGTATCAAATTCTATGAGAATCCATTGTTCCATTACTTCTCCAAGGACATTGACATCAAGTACAATTTTCTCTAGGAAAGGGTTCAAAAGGGAGCAATGGCTCTAGATTATGTTCCTTTTGATTCAAAAGTTAAAAATATATTGACTCAGCCCCTCCAAAGGTGAAGTTTGAGATGTTTAGTGAGATATTGGGTTTAGAGGAGCAAAAATTCCTTACAAAGAGGGAGTGTTAGAGTTGTTAGTTTTTACTTGTAGTTTAAATAATGTTCTCCTCAGGATGGTGCAACAATGACATGCTTCAACAAATATCATCTTGTGTTTTGTGTGGTACTCCTAGAAAAGGGATGGAATATTGATGTATGAGAGTAGAGGGCACATGCATGGACTTGTATCAGTATATTTTTATTTTGTCCACCTTAATCTAATTCCAATTTATAGATTATTTGAGATTTAGCAGTTCCACTTTTCCTTTTGTTAGTCTTCAATTTAACTTAATTTTTATATTACGTGGATGGTGTATTATTAGATAGGGTGTGGATCCCTAGGCTACCTAGGGTGCATCAGATGAGAGGTTATATTATAAGAAGAAGGGCACAGTTCCCCATGTTGCATGCAATTGTTTATCTCTAGTTCAAAGGTTGGGTTATTGCATACTTTGACTCAGGCATATCCAATGAAGGTGATYCATTCCCGAAACTCTTATCTATGCAAGATGGTGCATTAGGTTATTAGATTATGGTGATATTTTGACACAATAAAACCAAGTGATTCTTGCATGTGTCCATATACATTGTTTCTTCCTATTCTTCCTATTTTATATAAGATATGAAAGAATATCAATGTATTGATTAGAGATTTTTTGGGTTTTAGATATTGCAATGCATTTTCTTCTTTCCATATTCAATATAATGTAGATGCAATTCATATTTTAGATCTATGTATTTACTATTGTTATTTTCTGCAGTACGTGTTTGCAAAATCTAGTATTTCAAGGTATATGTTATGATAGTTTTCAATATTTCAAGTTACCTAGGGTTTTAGGATTGTACATTGAGTGTAGAATATTCTTACGATGGTTTGAAAATTAATAGAAAATTCCTTAGATATTGGGATGAATTCGTCCATGTAGAGCTTCATCAACTTTAACAGAGCTTACTTCTATGCAAGAAGATACAATTGGTGTGTATGCATAGTAGCATTTATTTTAAGAAAATGAAAACTCTGCAATTCCTACAAGGAAGAACATATAATGTCGATATGTGCCTTTAAAGGATTCCCCAAAAGTTCATCAAGACATCCTAGGATGGAAAATTGGGATTGGTTGCTATGATATTCTATTTTAGATAATGACATTTATAGTGATTATGGAAATATTTATGAGGCCTGGTGTTTTTTTAATGCCTCAAGGAAGATTATCAAATGCATTCTCTATACACTCTAGTGTTCATTGTGATTTTAATGTGTTCCTTTTGTTACTTATACTTGTTTGATTTCATTTATCTATCTTTTTTTAAATAAAAAATAGCTAATCCTATCCATTAATGAAAATAAAAGGGTTACACATTAGTCAATCTTACAACACAATGGGTGTATACATTAAATTATTCAAGGATCATGATTGTTAAACAAAGATGGAAAGTGGTTCATAATACATCCCTCGTACATCGAAGAACAAAAAACATATATTGTGTCTCATTATGATATGTCAAGGATATTTGAATAGAATTCAGACCAACATAACACTAATCCCTCCCTATTTTTTGAAGATAATCCCCAAAACTTTATTAGTTTCCCTCTTTAAATTTTGTATATTAACAAGTTTCATGGTTATAGACCAAAATACCTCAATGGAAGGATCTCCACAACTCCATCTCAGCAAAACCTAAAGGAGTGTGAACCTAAATATCTACTACATGATATATTAGATAATCTACCCGCATCTTGGTTATGATCTTAGAACATATGATGGAAGGTTGATCAATGAAAAACTATATTTTCTCTCCTCAGTTAATCGAAGGCTACCATGTAGACCCGGACATTGTTATTTTTTTATCTCCACTCATCCAATCTACCACTATATTGAATATACATAGATGTGTATGCCATTAATTCCTTCTTCACAATCTATGAACATAATAAAGGTTTATTCTTTGATCTCTACAAAACATTTTTTCCCTTTCCCAAAGGTTGCACTCATAAAGAATCTTGTGATTTTGAAAGATCACAAGTATCGATCTAGCACCATGGGTATTTGGGTTTTTGTTGGATGCACTCTAAAAAAACCATGTGGGTCATTGCATTTGATCTATAGCTCCCCTACCTTCTTTTATTTTTCTCCTTTTTGTACCATTTAGCTCCCCTACCTTCTTTTATTTTTCTCCTTTTTGTACCATTTAAAGTTTAAGTAAGAACCTTTTATCCTATGGAATTTTTGGATTGGAAATATGTCCTTCCCTTGAAACAATGCTCAACTCCTAGCCATCCATACTACCCACAAAAAAAATCATGGTAATGAATGGTGTGCATTCAAGACATCATGATCCTCCAGCATGTTTCCAAGGAATCCTCAAAATATTCTCCCTCCCATTTACCTTTCCCTCCTATCAAACCTCTTACTATTTTCCAATATTTTTTTGTGAGATGGTAGAGAAGGATGATCTATTATTCAGACATTCACAATTTTCTTGACATAGTAGACATATATTAGGACCTTTCCATGGCTTTCTTTGTATATTGTCCCATGTAAAATTTAATTCCTTGAGGATGACCATAAAAAGGTCTTGGATTTAATAAGATCTTGTACTTTCCATATTAAGTTCTATCTCCATTGTTTAATTCTATCAATTTCAATGGCCTTGTCATAAGGTATTCACTCAATGAATCTATGACATGGCAAGTGCATTCATGTGATACTAAATAATACCCCTAATTTCACTATATATTGATAAATAGTATTTATAGTGACAACATTATCCATTCCCCCCATATTTTTGGTTTGAAATATTCTTCCATATTACTAAGGGGGCACCTCCTTTTTCTTTTTCCTTACCAATAAATATCAAAAGAAAACCTTTCTGATATTCTTGAGAATTCCTTTAGGGATGTACTCCATAGATGTATATAAGATAGGGTTGGCCTCAATCATAATGTTAGATTAAGGTCAATTTTCCACCTATGTGTATCAACCTATTATACCACTGATTTATTATCTTATTAATTTTTCAAAGAGACATAGCTAGTATTTATAGGAATAGTCATTTTCTTTGAGGTGGAATTCCAGATAGTTCATAGGTTACTAAAATGTTTTTATTTGGAAAGATGGGATGACCTTTATTCTATCTTTCCTAGCTTCCCCAATTTGATTCAAAGAAAGAATTGTTTTTCCCTCATTTATTTTCAACTATGTTGGTAATTAATGTCCTACATGACTCCCTCATTGTCTTTTTCTCCCTATCTAATCCCATCCCAAATACACGTACATCACCTATAGACAAAATATGGGATATGATAACATCTATTGTTAACCACAAACCCTTGAATTTTCCCTCTACCTTTTAAACCTTGTATAATTCTACTCATGCCTTATACAACAAACATACATAGTTGAGATGGAAAGGTAAAACCTCTCCTTAACCCTCTTTCCAAGATAAAAAAATATAAGGGAGAACCTTTAATCAAGACTGTATAGGAAGCTATAGTAATATGATTTCATTTATATATATGGTATTATCTATTTTCAATTTTATAAAATTTGAAGTGAATATTGATGTATACCATATAGAGTAAGAATCGTAATTTTGTTCATGGAGGTATCTAATGTTTTGTTGCGCGTCTTCTTTCGCGCTTCTTCTTTCTCCCTTGTATCATTAAATCAAAGGATTCCTCCATTATGGTACATTCTACTTCTATTTTCTTATAATCTAATTTGACGTTCATACATATTCATTTATTAGAACCAATATTTATAGAAACTAGTCTCTCCCCCCTTTAAAATATTTGGCGTTCATACATATTCATTTATTAGAACCAATATTTATAGAAACTAGTCTCTCCCCCCCTTAAAATTGGTGCTATCCCCTACCTATCCTAGAAACATGTCCTTTATCCTCCCATCCCGATTTTCCTAAAACTTGGGTTAGTATAAAGAAAACCAAAATATTAATAAAATATGTTTTTGTGAATGATAATTATTGATTAAAAAACTCTAGAATTATAGTTGGGTCCATTTATATCACCATGTTAACATTAGTTTGATCATTAATAGAGAATCCATTACCATGGATACCTTAGGAAACATCCAACAACTCCGAAATTGAGTGATGCTCCAACATCCCCATTTGTAGTGGATGTTCTAGGCCATCCCTACAAACAAGGAAACCACCACTCCATGCTCAATGCCTATAACTTATAGAGGTGTTCACCATTCAAGGGATGCATTCCTAAGATTCATTTCCCGTATGTGATTTTTCTCTTACACCTCATCATATATTTAAGACTCACTTTCCCATGATGTTTGTCTAAAGATTCTTAAAAGTTACTCTAAGCTAATTTCCTTAAGTTCACGTCCAAATTTTCACCCACCACCCAAACACTTTCCCATGATGTGTGTCTAAAGATTCTTAAAAGTTACTCTAGGCTAATTTCCTTAAGTTCACGATTTTCCAAATTTTCACCACCACCCAAAATAGCATTTTTAAGTTCACGATTTTCCAAATTTTCACCCACCACCCAAACACTTTCCCATGATGTGTGTCTAAAATTTCTTAAAAGTTACTCTAGACTAATTTCCATAAGTTCAAGATTTTCCAAATTTTCACCACCACCCTAAATAGCATTTTGACCTTGTTTTATGTGGTATTACATTAAGAAGCTTAGAGGAGTTTTGTGCATCATCTTGTTGAAAGGGTAATTCAATCCATATGCATGAAAAATAGCGTTTTGACTTTGTTTTATTTGGTATTACATTAAGAAGCCTCATATAAAGAAGGGAGTTTTCTACATCATCTTGAAAGGGTAATTCAATTTAGGTTGTAGCCATATGCATGTAAGTGGTTCCCTTAGGCTCGTATTGTATAAGATGCCCTCAAAAATTCGAAATTTTAAACATCTATAGAAAATTTTACTATGTGAGGTTGTTGAGACCTGACATGATATAAATGTAAGAATGCTATATTTCATGCTAGAAGTGAGCCCTCCATACCTGAAAATTTTGGAAATGATGTCAATGTAGTACCAAGGATTTGGATGCAAGTTAATTGTATAGTCCTGCAAATGATACGTGGGATAGGTTTCTTCGAGGATACATTCAAAAATTATATTTTTAGATATGTGTACATTGGAATAAGTCTTTGTCATCTACTTTTGACCCAAAGTACTTGATTATCCAAGAATCTAGGCATGGTCTTTGACCTCTACTTTTGACCCAAAGTACTTGACTATCCAAGAATCTAGGCATTAATTTATCATGGACTAGTGCTTTGATAAATGTTAACACAATAAACCCCTAGTCATCACACTATAATCAGTCATTTCATGGGGCTGAAGAACAATACCATTTTAAAATATGATGGCATGATGATGAGATTGAAAGCAATGCCTAATTTTAAATCTAGTCGTAAATAAATTTTCATGGTGATTTGTATATGTTTCAGATAATGCCTTTTTCATCTATCAGATATCATTCCCAGTAAGAAACAATAAAACCTCTACTATTTCTCACTCGATTTACTATGTATCATTTTTCTTTCAATTTAGTTAATATGTAGTCAACTTTGTACTAGATCAGAGAAATGCTTCCTTGTGTTGATGTTTAATTTTCATGTTTTAGTCCAGAGTAGCTCTCTTTCCTCGCTTCCAGATATGAAAAGGGTTTTTTCGGGGGAAATTTAACTAATTTATGAAAATGCTATGTACATTGCAGGTTATGGGAAACCATGTTGCAATTTCAATAGGGGGCTCCAATGGCCATTTTGAGCTGAACGCTTTTAAGCCATTGATTGCAAGTGCTCTACTTCGGGTATTGTGGCTTTGACTGATTATTCTAGACTTTGTAATTTTGTTTCATGTCTTATGTCTAACTTTTCTCATTAAATTGATTATCTGATCTCCTGTATCATTTCAATGTGCTTGTGCTTTCCTTTTTTGGTAAGTCAAAGAATTATGTTATATAGTGGATTTTCATCCATCCGGTAGACCTAAAATCAATGTCACTGGGCCCGAGTCCTAAGTCATTTGGCCCTCACACACAAATCAAACAAATTTGTGTATTGCTTTGAGAAAGTTTCTATGGAGTATTCTAACTTTTAAGAGTTTAACAATGCTAATGTTAACTATTACACATTTCTCCTCTCTAAAATTACAATGCATAAATTCGCATGCATAAAAGTAAGATAATTCACTGTGTTTGTTCTTGTTTATATTGTATGAGGAATACACACTTTTCAGTTCCTTGCTGCGTATCTAATAGTGTGTAAAATTTGAAGTCCATATAAAGGGTGAATTTATCTTCAATCTTCAAACTGTCTGATTTAGTTTCATCTTGCAGTCTTTGACATTGCTAGGAGATGTTGCAGCTTCATTTGAAAAGAATTGTGTGAGAGGAATTCAGGCCAACCATGTCACAATAAGACAATTTGTTCAAGAGGTGGGATTGGAAGAAATGGACGTATCTCTTTATGCCATATCAAGCACGAATTTTATGT
>JASDQU010307177.1:203037-213563 GCA_032191745.1 Picea mariana
TGGGGGGGGGGTCGGATTCGATGTCGAGATTTATTCTGGAATCCCTTCCAAATCTAGATGAGACGGTGCGTGAATACGTAAAGGTATCCCTAGAGGGAGCAGGATGCCTGCGAATCGAACATTGGGTGGGCGAAGAGGTCCGCGATAGGCCCTTCCATACTACAGACCATTTCTCATACCAGACCCTCCCGAGATTCATCCACGTAACCGTGAGAAGATCTCTGATTCGTACGACTTTCTTCACTACATAAG
Organism: Picea mariana; assembly: GCA_032191745.1. Lineage (NCBI taxonomy): Eukaryota > Viridiplantae > Streptophyta > Pinopsida > Pinales > Pinaceae > Picea > Picea mariana. The sequence goes on from JASDQU010307177.1 coordinate 203,290, forward strand.
TCCCTGGTACGAATGGGCCCTCGAGACAGTGGAGACTAAGCTCCTAGTTACATTGATGTCCAGGCCCGATGTAATGTCCCGTTTTTCCTAGGTAGTCGGGATACCATGATGGTTTATACCATTCCCCGTAAACCATTAGATGGATGAGCTAGGGAAATGATACTGGTAAAGTCACTTTCGAATTATTAAGTGAAAACTTAGGAAAAGTGAGTTTATTATTATTAAACCCCTCTTTGAGGGTATTTCTCTCCAATTAATAATTAAATGAATATTTTAATGGAGAAAAGGACAAGTGAATGAATAAAAGAACGGCTGAAGGGAAAAAAGACATTATTGACTATTCATTTGAAAATTGGGTTTTCGGAGAAGATCTCGGTGAGAAAACAAGGGTTTCAGCTGGAAACCCATTCAGCACTTGGGTTCGGCAGTGAAACTATCTGCCCTAGCCGTGGAATCTCAGATTCAGCTGTGAAACTATCTACCCTAGCCATGGAACTGGAGAAGCCATTCAGGCTTTTCATTTGCAAGGATTGGCATCGTGATTTGAAGCACTTCATTGAAGAAGACATTTTTTTTGCAAATTGAGTAAGAAGGGGCATTTCTTCTATGGCACGAGTTGATAGTTTAGACACTTCTTTGAGTTGGATGCCTTCAACATTGTCTTGCTATGTATTGTCCATTGGAGATGGGTCGAACCCCTTCCTAAGCATGTGATCCTTGGTTGGGACGAATTTTTGAGAAGAGGTGATGAATTTTCATGCTTGGTGGCCATATTTGGTTGCTAGAGATCGTTTAAGCACAGTAGAGGTCGAGATTTGATTAGGGAGGGCCAAGTTATCAGTTATTGTTTGAGTTTACACAATCTGGGTGCATATATTGTGTGAGGTTGATATATTTCATAGAGGGTCGAGCTATTGCTGACTAGAGGGTCGTATTTCTTTGAGTTGGATGCCTTCGACATTCTCTTGATGCGTATTGTCCATTGGGGATGGGTTGAACCCCTTCCTAAGCATGTGATCCTTGGCTGGGGCGTGTTCTTCATCTGATAAACTCGGCCGGTTGTCATTTCTGGTTGTGTGTTACTCTACTGGTCGATTTTCTCCATATAAAAGTGTTGTGTATTGCCCAGGAGCTGCGTGGAGAACAAAGGGGGAGTTGTTTTTGTACGACTCACTACTGTAACACATCATTTCAAGCACTTTGTTTATCGGCCAAACCAACAGCAAACTGTCAGCATATGAGTCGGTCTCCTTTGTCAAGTCGTGTGGACAGATTTGGGGATTTTCTTCATTGCTGGATGAGGTTGGAGGCCTCTAGTGTCACCTATCAGTCTTTGTTATTGTATATGAGAGGTATTTAATGTTATTTTAATTTTAATCAGCTCAGCCATTGACATTCAATAAAGAATACCCATTTCTAGTCAATTTGTTATTGCATATGTGATCGTTTTTCTTTATATCTTTATGGGTTTGGCTTGAAATCAAAATACTATACTTGGCACTTCATTGAGGAGCCATAAGGGTTTAGAAAACCACTAAACATCAAACAAAACCAAGAAACATATCGCTGTCTGGTCAAATTTTCACCTACATCCATAAACTCAGAAGCATGCAAACTGTTTGACGAAAGTCCAACACCAAATTCAAGGGGTTTTCTCCAATTTTTCCAACATAGAATATTTCAGTGGTATCAGAGCATGTTCTTGGCCAGCTATGGGTGACATTGATGTCTGAGGAAGGGATGCAGAACATCACTTATAGGCGCAGGAGGTACAAAAGCATAGAGGGCAGAGAATAAGAGATGGAGGGTACTCCAGGGAAAAATGCAAATCTGCTAGAGGATAGAGAGGATGATTTGTTCAGAGGGCTTATGAAAGCCTTACAGGATATTGCAGAGGGTCAGAAAGAGACCCAAGATTTCATGGGCAGAATCACAGGTTATGCTCTAGGGAGAAAGCATGGTGAAGAAAGGGGGGAGAGTAGCAAGAGAGGACGGATGGAAGATAGAGCAAACACACACAAACGTCATGTTGAGGTGATCACTTCCAGGACCAGCCCTCATAACTGCCCTCACGACTATAGTGAGATTCCTAGATCTACCATGCCAAAGTTCTTAGGACTAGCGGAGATAGGTATAGGAGGGAAGGTAGAGCAGGACGAGTCACTGGCAGCTTATTTCCAGGAATATAAGGCCATGGATCCAGATTTGAGAGAAGCTATGACTTTTGCCAAGTTTTGTAGCTTCAAGGGGAGAAGCAGGCCAAGGTTATTCAACAGGAGTCCCACACAGATCTACGAGTTACAACGCACAGTGGGCAAGCTCACTTTGCCATACTTCGATGGGACGTCGAAGTGCACTGCACGAGCTTGGGTGATGAAGCTCGACACCTACTTCCAGTTGAACCCCATGGTAGAGACTGATGCCATTAAGTTGGCGACATTTCACTTGGAGGGTGAGGCACAGGACCGGTGGTGCCATGGGATGAACACTCTGGTTCATGCCCATATTGTCACCTATGATGAGTTCATAGGTAGACTGGTGCACTGATTTGACAGAGGAGATCCTGAGATGTTTTTTAGAGACTTAGCACAGTTGAAACAGACTGGGTCGGCAGATGCATATATATCAGATTTCCAAAGGATATCAATGATGGTCACCGATATCTCCGAGGCCTATTTGGTGATGTTGTTCACAGAAGGGCTAACCAAGCCACTTCGCGGATGGGTGAAGGCTTACAAGCCTACTTCACTACAGGATGTAGTTAACAGGTCTAGAGACTTATAGGAGTCCGTACCTAAGCCCAAGTTCACCCCAAGACCAAACTTCCCCATGAAGTTCGATGACAGGACATCACCACATAGGGATGGCACATGACAGCAGTAGAGAGACTGGGCAAGACAGCCATAGAGGGATTGGACAGGCAGGAATAGGATGGATGATGCTACCAGGCAGGATCTAAGGAGCAGGAAGTTGTTCTTCAGCTTCTAGGAACCATGGGTACCAGGTCACAGGTGTGCAGGAAAGGCCAAGGCACACTACATAGAGGTGTTTTCTGATAGCGGGGATGATGAGGAAAAATAGGAACAGGGGAAAAAGGAGGAGTCACTGATAGCCGAGGCAGAGCATGCATCGATGGAAACACGAGGGGTTCTAGCATCACTCTCCAGAATACCCATATTTCACACCTTCAGGATGAGGAGAGGAGTGTAGGGACATCGAGTGACAGTTTTGGTTGATGGTGGGGCATCCCACAACTTTATAGACTCTTCATTAGTGGAACGAAAGAGCATTTCTGCTGAATCTTTTGGGGGTTTCTCAGTGGTCATACTGGGGGAGAACACACTAGACTACACCAGGGACATTCCACAGATGACATTGAACCTGGGAAACTACATGCTCACCGATGACTTCTACGTGGTAAATATACCTGACACTAATGTGGTGCTTGGAGTTCATTGGCTATACTCCCTAGGGAGGTACTCCACTAACTATCAGACTATGGAGATGGAGTTCCAGGGTCAGGATGACAAGAGAGTGGTTTTGCGGGGCATGAATACATATCCTCCTAAGGTCATAACCGTGAAGCAGATGGAGGAAGTGATGAGATGGGAAGACATTGCACGGGTTGCGGAGTTTCGTATTTCAGTACAGAGGTCCAAGGGCAGGGATCCCAATTGTCCGAGAGAGATACATGACTTGTTTTGGGTGTTTCGGCAGCATAATGTCTTTGGTAATATACCTCCAAGTAGGCCTCCCGACAAGGGATTCGAGTACATCAGTCAGTTGGAGGAGGGTATTGGAGCAGTGATCACCACTCCATATAGGCACCCCAGGGCCTATAGAGATGAGTTAGAGAGGCATCTCCAGGAGTGCGGAGTTCGCCAGGGGAAGGAGGTGGAGCACACACATTCAGCCGGATCATTATAGCCTTTTCACGATCAGGGGTGGGAAGGCATCCCCAAGGATTTCATCACTAGGTTACTGAAGATGCAAGGGAAGGATTGCATCTATGTCACGGTGGACCGACCCACCAAGCTTGCCCACTTCTCCACCATTCCTTTAGACTACTCAGCAGTGCAGGTGATCGAGTTATCTTTTAGGGAAATGTTTCGTTTACATGGGTGGCCTAAAGCCATCGTCAGTGGCAGGGATGGAAAATTCATAGGACATTTCTGGCAGGTGTTTTCTAGGTTGGTATGTACCAAGCTAACCTTGAGTACTAGTTACCACCCACCGATCGGTGGACAGATTGAGTTTGGGAACACTTGGGCGGAAGTGTATTTGCGGAACTTCATCGCAGGACAACAGAGTGCTAGGGCGATATGGTTACATCTCGGGGAGTACTGTTATCCCACCACCTTTCACATGTCTGTCGGTATGACCCCTTTTCGGGTGCTATACGGCTATGAGGTCTTGATTGTCGCAGACATAGCATGCGGCAACTGTAGAGTTCCTCAAGTTCGAGGTTGGTTACAGGACAGCCAGGGCATCCTGAGAGCACTAAAGGAGAACCTGAGGGTGGCCCAGAGTCAGTGAAATATGTATGGGGATAGGTATATGACGGAGGGCACTTTTGAGGAGGTTGTTTCATAGGAGTCACCCCATTGGGATGCTGAGGGGTGGGGGGTCACAAGCCCCGAAGAGATGAAATTCCATGATAGGGCAGTCAGGGAGTACTTGGTAAAATGGCAGGGTCTATCTGTGGAGGATGCTACTTGGGAAAATGAACAGGTGTTGCAGTTTCCGGGTTTGAAGTTGCTTGAGGAAAAGAAAATTTGGGCAGGGAGGACTGTAATGTCCCGTTTTTCCTAGGCAGTCGGGATACCGTGATGGTTTATACTGTTTCCTGTAAACCATTAGATGGATGAGCTAGGGAAACAATACTGGTAAAGACACTTTCGAATTATTAAGTGAAAACTTAGGAAAAGTGAGTTTATTATTATTAAACCCCTCTTTGAGGGTATTTCTCTCCAATTAATAATTAAATGAATATTTTAATGGAGAAAAGGACAAGTGAATGAATAAAAGGACAGCTGAAGGGAAAAAATACATTATTGACTATTCATTTGAAAATTGGGTTTTGGGAGAAGAGGTCGGTGAGCAAACAAGGGTTTCAGCTGGAAACCCATTCGGCACTCGGGTTCGGCAGTGAAACTATATACCCTAGCCATGGAATCTCATATTCGGCAGTGAAACTATCTGCCCTAGCCGTGGAACTGGAGAAGCCATTCAGTCTTTTCATTTGCAAGGATTGGCATCGTGATTTGAAGCACTTCATTGAAGAAGGCATTTTGTTTGCAGATTGAGTAAGAAGGGGCATTTCTTCTGTGGCACGAGTTGATAGCTTGGACACTTCTTTGAGTTTGACACCTTCAACATTGTCTTGCTGTGTATTGTCCACTAGAGATGGGTCGAACCCCTTCCTAAGCATGTGATCCTTGGCTGGGACGAATTTTTGAGAAGAGGGGATGAATTTTCATGCTTGGTGGCCGTATTTGGTTGCTAGATATCGTTTGAGCACAGTAGAGGTTGAGATTTGTTTAGGAAGGGCCAAGTTATTAGTTATTGGTTGAGTTTACACAATCTAGGCACATATATTGTGTGAGGCTAATATATTTCATAGAGGGTCGAGCTATTGCTGACTAGAGGGTCGTATTTCTTTGAGTTGGACACCTTCAACATTCTCTTGCTGCATATTGTCCATTGGAGATGGGTCGAACCCCTTCCTAAGCGTGTGATCCTTGGCTAGGGCATGTTCTTCATCTGATAAACTCGGCCGGTTGTCATTTGTGGTTGCGTGTTACTCTGCTGGTCGATTTTATCCATATAAAAGTGTTGTGTATTGCCCAGGAGCTGCATGGAGAACAAAGGGGGAGTTGTTGTTGTATGACTCACTACTGTAACACATCATTTCAAGCACTTTTTTTATCACCCAAACCAACAACAAACTGTCAGCATATGAGTCGGTCTCCTTTGTCAAGTCGTGTGGACAGATTTGGGGATTTTCTTCATTGCTGGATGAGGTTGGAGACCTCTAGTGTCACCTATCATTCTTTGTCATCGTATATGAGAGGTATTTAATGTCATTTTAATTGTAATCAGCTCATCCATTGACATTCAATAAAGAACAACCATTTCTAGTCAATTTGTTATTGCATATGTGATCGTTTTTCTTTATATCTTTATGGGTTTGGCTTGAAATCAAAATACCATACTTGGCACTTCACTGGGGAGCCATAGGGGTTTAGAAAACCACTAAAAAACAAACAAAATCAAGAAACATATTGTTGTTCGGTCAAACTTTCACCTACAACCATAAACTCAGAAGCATGCAAATTGTTTGACGAAAGTCCAACATCAAATTCAAGGGGTTTTCCCCAAAATTTCCAACATAGAATATTTCACCCGAATTTGCGGGTGATGCCAAGAAGAAGCTCGGCTTTCCCATCCGGCCACCCGATCTGGAACCGACGATTCATGGTTTCTTCCAGGACAGGGCCGACGGGTTGGATTTCGACGGGTTCGTTGCCCTGCACTGGTATGTGGGAGACCAGATCTGCGGCTATGACACCCCGAAAATGGAGGGTGCAACGAGGGCAGAGCAGAACAAGGAATTACAGGAGGCGTTCAGGGTGTTCGACGAGGACGACGACGGTTTTATCTACGTGACAGAGTTGAAGGGCATGTATTGTTGTTACATCCATTTGGAAAAGAGGTGTGTGTAGATTGGTTTAGTGTGGACTGGTGTAATTTCTATGTGCATTTGATACTAGTAAATGGAAAAATGAAGAGTTGAACCAAGGTTTGGTGTGGACGGTCGGTTCTGTACATGAATTGCACAAGAGTGTTGGAGCATAGATCTGTGTGGTTTGTGTGGGCAAGAGCTATCAACAGTCATGCAAGGTTGCAACATGCCACTGGAGCTTGTAAGGTGCATCATTGTTCACGTGAGAGAGAGCGTCGACTAAGAAAGGCACGTGAAGAAATGCATCCAGACCATTAGTTGAAGACCGCATATATGAACAACTAATCCAAAGGAGGTGTTGGTGGAACATGTGTTATATTTGGTTGTCTATGATCTGTTGAAGGCATTGGATATATTGAAGAGCTTATGTGAAAATTCCTTGTGGTCATTTGGACATACCAAGGATGATATACTAACGAACGAAGTGCAGGCATCAATGTATGCCATGTTTTTCATCTTATCATCGGAGGCACCAGCGATGATGGCTTGGGCACGCAAGAGATGGGTCCTGTGCATGGACCGGATGGACCAGGTCTCAGCCTGGAAAGAGGTGATGACCCATGTGGTGCGGACTCAGTACGACCCATATGGCCAGCGGCTGGAAGCCATGAAGCTGCGACATTGGTGTTATCTACAACAGTTTACTGGTAGGTCTGGTATGTCGTCAGATTGGTCGGCAGTGCGTATGTATAATTTTAGTCATGGATTTGGTGGAAATCATGGTAGGAGATGCTCCAACGATTTGTGAGTGGAGGGGTCGTGGGGCTGTGATATGGCAACATCAGGAGGATGGTAATGGTAGTTACTACATGAACTTTTATTTTAATGGAGTTGTAAATTTTTTATTTTTTCCATGTAGTTGGGCATATGGTTGTATGACCTTGTTAGGCATGCGTACCCCTGTTATTCAATTGGTTAAGTCTAGACGTAGACTTAGGTGGTAGGGGGTGGGTTACGGGTCATGTTAGTTACCCGTGGTTTTATGTCCATGTAATCGCATGAAATGAGCCTGCTTAAAGGCTAGTTGTAACTCCATTATAAATGGGCCTGGTGGTGAGCGATGAATGCTTATTTGGCCACCTTGGCTAGATTTTGGCCAAGGGGATGTTCATGTTAAGGTTGAGCTAAGACTCCATTGAAAGTTGCCTGGAGGTGAGATTGTGTCAATATCACTTGGTTGGCTTCGTCTACTTTTGGCGAAGGTCTCAAATACAAAGTTTGAGGTGGACCACTGAAGGTGCTTAAGATTGCAACAAAAGAGTTTTTTGCAAGCTCAAGAATTCATTGTATGGCCTGAAGAGTGCAAACAGGAAATTGTACAAGAAGTTGATTCCTACAGGAAATTGTAGAAGAAGATTTACAAGAAGTGAACATAACCATTGTGTTTATGGTACTCACTATCTTGGTGTTTAGATTGTTGACGATATGCTTGTAGCAAGAAGTAGCATGGTTAAGATCGACAGGTTGGATTACATGAATTGGACATTCAATATGAAGGGTCTAGGAGCAACAAAACAATTTAGAGCATGGAATACACAGGGACAGGACTAAAGGTGAGTTTTGGTTATCACAATGTGAGTGTGTGGAAAATACACTCATAAATTTGGTATGAATTTAACATGAAACCTGTAGAAGCTTTCTTCAGGTTTATATCCAAGTGATGAAGAAGAAAGAAAATTTGTCTCGTGTATAGTATGCTAGAAAAATGTATAATTTTGCAATGAGAATATTAGATGTTTCACTTGCAGGGAGTTGTCAATGTTCACATGATAAATGCAGGTGGAATAGTGAAATGGGTGCTTTGGTTTTAAAATCACTGGTATCACTTATCTTTAGCTTGCAAGAAGGTGATGAGTGGACAATGGCATGGTATCAGGTAAATTGTTGTCAAGGTGGAGATTGTTGGAAGGTGACGACGAATTCACCTCCAAGATTAGGATACGGTAGTTTCATTCCTATTATTATGATTGTTTTTGTAATAAATCATTCCTGGAATAGAATTATGGATATCCTTGTAATTAATACAACTAGTTCCTTGTAACCGTAGGAGGAAGGATTCAAATATGTATGCCCGAGAGGAAGATAGTGAGAAGGGGCTTCAAGCCCTCTCCCAGGCTACTGATTTCCTATGGTTGTTGTAATCTCCTAGTTCTTTCTTCCAATAGAATGATGCTTTCATTGTCCCGTGGATGTTTCCTTCACCCTGAGGGTTTTACCATGTAAATATTGTGTCTCATGTGATTGGTGGTTGTGTACGTTTTATCTCTGTTTTTATGCATGTGTTTATGATCTCTGTGGTCTATGTAGGTAACTGATCTAACATTTTGGACATAAATTTAATTTTTAAATAATCAAACTTCATGATGTACAACCTTTAATAAGTGTATGGATGAACAAATGCATCTATTGCATATTTCAAACATTCACTTTAATGAGAGTTTGCAAGATAAAAGTTGTTCAAATTTATTGTTAATATATTTTATATATTGTATAAGGATATATTGCATCTATCAACTATAAATTCATTGTCTAAATGTAAGGAGCAATTTAATCATGTAGCAATCTTCCCTACCCTTTCAAGGATCTATCGATTCAAGAAGTCATATGTTTTACTGATCTAGAACTTTGATATTTTTTTCGAGCCTAATTTGGGTCAGTTTAGAGTGGAGAAAAACCCTTTGGGAGTAAGTTCTAACATGCATAAGGCTTATCTCATGGTAGAACTCTCATCACGCTTGAAAATTTGGTTGGATTTAGCTTAAAATTATCACTAAAAATGGGGTATGATCACTACAATTTTAGCCTACTCTTAAAAGTAAAAATAACATTATTTTTGGTGAGATATATGTTGTAATTAATATTTTTGGGATTCTAGTGAATTTTTTTTTATGTATGAAGTTTGTTACCCCTAAAAAAGCATGGGCATTTTGAGGCATTCATTCCAATATAAAATGCACTAGTTTAGGAATGTTTGTATTAGCGAGAAAACATTTATGAAGAAAAAGGTGTACATTAATAATATCATCTTAATCAACATGAATTTCAAGAGTTTTGTAAGTTCAATGGAATAATATGGAACAATTTCATTGCTGGTTGTGGAGCTTAATTATCTTGCTAATTCAAAGGTCGTGCTTCATCAAAATCTGGATCCTAGTTCCTAATGGGGGTGTGGGGGGGTTTCTTTCCCCACTATTGTTTCCAGGGGGTCTAGGGGAGGTTGAAACAAATATTGGAGCCCTCCCTTGCCAGGGTTTGGGGGAAGTGTCCCTGAAGATAACTTTTTTGGAAAAATGCCTTGTATGATATTGTAATTTTGTAGTCAATTTGGACCATTCATTATTAGGTCACATATATGACTGTAGAAGTTGTGTTCGTGCCATTTTTCCCTAAAAATAAACCCTTTATTATGGGGGCATTGTATTATGTTCAATGGTTGGTTTACTGATGATGGTTTATGGGCCCATGGTATTGGGTAACCATGGTATTTTCCCATTAGATTATATGTAATGAATTCGATTTAAAGGTTGTG
>JASDQU010307177.1:221951-240721 GCA_032191745.1 Picea mariana
GAAGCTGACGACGAATTCACCTCCAAGATTAGGATATGGTAGTTTCATTCCTATTATTATGATTGTTTTTGTAACAAATCATTCCTGGAATAGAATTATGGATATCCTTGTAATTAATACAGCTAGTTCCTTGTAACCGTAGGAGGAAGGATTCAAATATGTATGCCTGAGAGGAAGATGGTGAGAAGGGGCTTCAAGCCCTCTCCCAGGCTACTGATTTCCTATGGTTGTTGTAATCTCCTAGTTCTTTCTTCTAATAGAGTGATGCTTCCATTGTCACGTGGATGTTTCCTTCACCCTGAGGGTTTTACCATGTAAATACTGTGTCTCATGTGATTGGTGGTTGTCTACATTTTATCTTTGTTTTTATGCATGTTTTTATGATCTCTGTGGTCTATGTGGGTAGCTGATCTAACATTTGGGACATAAATTTAATTTTTAAATAATCAAACTTCACGATGTACAACCTTTAATAAGTGTATGGATGAACAAATGCGTCTATTGCATATTTCAGACATTCACTTTAATGAGAGTTTGCAAGATAAAAGTTGTTCAAATTTACTGTTAATATATATTATATATTGTATAAGGATATATTGCATCTATCAACTATAAATTCATTGTCTAAATGTAAGGAGCAATTTAATCATGTAGCAATCTTTCCTACCCTTGCAAGGATCTATCGATTCAAGAAGTCATATGTTTTACTGATCTGGAACTTTGATATTTTTTTCGAGCCTAATTTTGGTCAGTTTAGAGTGGAGAAAAACCCTTTGGGAGTAAGTTCTAACATGCATAAGGCTTATCTCATGGTAGAACTCTCATCACGCTTGAAAATTTGGTCGGATTTAGCTTAAAATTATCACTAAAAATGGGGTATGATCACTACAATTTTAGCCTACTCTTAAAAGTAAAAATAACATTATTAGATAGATGTTGTAATTAATATTTTTGGGATTCTAGTGAATTTTTTTCATGTATGAAGTTTGTTACCCCTAAAAAAGCATGGGCATTTTGAGGCATTCATTCCGATATAAAATGCACTAGTTTAGGAATGTTTGTATTAGCGAGAAAATATTTATGAAGAAAAAGGTGTACATTAATAATATCATCTTAATCAACATGACTTTCAAGAGTTTTGTAAGTTCAATGGAATATTATGGAACAATGTCATTGTTGGTTGTGGAGCTTAATTATCTTGCTAATTCAAAGGTCGTGCTTCATCAAAATCTGGATCCTAGATCCTAATGGGGGTGCGGGGGGGTTTCTTTCCCCACTATTGTTTCCAAGGGGTCTAGGGGAGGTTGAAACAAATACTGGAGCCCGCCCTTGCTGGGGTTTGGGGGAAGTGTCCCTAAAGATAATTTTTTTGGAAAAATGCCTTGTATGATATTGTAATTTTGTAGTCAATTTGGACCATTCATTATTAGGTCACATATCTAACTGTAGAAGTTGTGTTCGTGCCATTTTTCCACAAAAATAAACCCTTTATTATGGGGGCATTGTATTATGGTCAATGATTGGTTTATTGATGATGGTTTACGGGCCCATGGTATTGGGTAACCATGGTATTTTCCCATTAGATTATATGTAATGAAGTCGATTTAAAGGTTGTGTTAGAGAGAGAGAGAGAGAGAGAGAGAGAGAGAGAGAGAGAGTATTGTCCATATGAGAGAGGAGACCATGAGAGAGTGAAGAGGACATTGCAACGGATGTGTTTTATGTGTCATCCCTTAAATTTTTGGATGAAATAAAGGAAGGGCTAATCTTTTCCTTGTGTACGTAGTCCATATCGGGTAAATCATGTATATTGGTGTCTCTATTGTATTACATTATTCTTTGTTTTATTTTCACATTCATTTTTATTTGTTTTTATTATTTTATTATCTACCTTCCTAATCCTAACAACTGGTATCAAAGATGAAGGTTTATTTGGCTGATAAACTTGTAGGAAAGGAGGGTTCCTAGTTTGAGTGGGAGCAATGGTTGAAGGAGAAAAGTTTAGGGTCGAAATGTTTAATGACCAAAACTACCAACTATGGAAGATGAAAATGTAGGACTATCCATATTAGAATAATATTTTGCTCCCATTGGGTGGAATAGAAAATAAGAGAGTGACTATGAAAGACGAAGAATGGGAGGTTCTTGACAAAAATGCATTAGGAACAATACAACTGTAAGTAGTGGAGTCAATGGATTTCAAAATTTCTAAAGAAAATACAATGGAACATCTGATGAAGGCATTGGCTAAACTGTATGAAAAAAAATCAACCTCGAACAAGGTATTTATTTATGAAGTGTTTAATTAATGTGAATATTTTAGAAGGTGGGTTTGTTGTTGATCATTTAAATAAGTTTAACATGGTCACGAGTCAGTTAAGTTCTATATGAGAAAACTTTGATGATGAGGTTAGGGATATTTTTTGTTTTGTTCTCATTCTGAGAAATATAGAATCAATTGGTCATGGTTGTGAGTAACTCTATCTCTGGTTCAAACACTTTAAATTTTGACTATGGAGAATAGGGGAAGACAATGTGATAGAGGAAAGACCATGGAATCCTGGGAAGTATAAGAAGGGAAGATCCAAATCTAGAGAGAATTTGGAGTGATGGAATTATGGGATGAAAGGAGACCTAACGAAGGATTGTTAGCCTAAAAAAGGAAAACAAGAAAAACAAGGAGAATAATCAAGAAGAAAATGTAGCAGTTGATGTCTTGTAAAATGATTTAATCCTTTAATTAGATAATATTACTAATTCATGGGTGGTATATTCAGGGGATTACTTTCATGCCACAACCTAAAGGAAATTGTTATGGAAATCTAGGTCTTATGACTTTGGGTCAGGGCCACAACAAAGCAGTTCCCTTAAGAGACTCCTCTCAACCTCTAATTATACAATTAATTTGAAATAACTACCTTCATTAACCAACTTTTAGAATAAATAAAGAAGAGCATACCTGGAATCCAATGTTTTAAGTAGTTCCCACTTGAGGTCTTCCACTCCATAAATCCTTGACAACGATATTTTGAAAGTCTTGCAACCAAAGAAGTATGAAACTGGAAGAAAGTAGTTATTCGCTAACTAATTAAATATAACCAATTCAAATTATATGTTAGATTGAAGACAAGATAAACATAATATCATTAAAATCATGAATTAACACAAAGAATTGGACAAGAATGAGAGTTATGTTATTGATAATAGAAAAATGGGGTTGGTTACAACCTGTAACTGTTGCGACACGATCCTGGAACCCAAATTCAAGTTCCTCCACTCAAGGCGTGAGATGATGAGGTCTACCTCTAAATTTTTGTGTGGGTCCAAGGAAACACTTTCTTTCTTCCCAATGAGATAAAGAGGGAAAAAAATCATGAAAATAAGGATTTTCATGGGGGAAGAAAATATCATGAATATAGGGAAATGGCTGATTGGTGAGCTATTAGGAAACTACCAGCATAAGGCTATATCTCTTTCACGATATATTTCATCTATCCCAAGGCTCTCTTTTATGGGTAGGAGTTGCTAAAGACTATCCCTGGAACCGTACCTACAACAGAAACAAGTAAGATAATCTCTTTTCAAGTTAGGCATTCCCATTATTGAGTTTGATGTAAGCATGGTCACCAAATAAAGAACATTTTGGATCCACAAGTAATGAAATCAAAACTAATATCCATGGACAAGAAAGCTATACACATTTGATCCATGTTATATATAGCAGTAGCAATCATAGCCATGGGAAAATAAATAGTGGATCTATGCCAAAATGTAGATCATAACCATGAATGGATNCAGGTGGAGTTTCACCAGGTGAAGAACATTTTGGATCCACAAGTAATGAAATCAAAACTAATATCCATGGACAAGAAAGCTATACACATTTGATCCATGTTATATATAGCAGTAGCAATCATAGCCATGGGAAAATAAATAGTGGATCTATGCCAAAATGTAGATCATAACCATGAATGGATACATAGTGGAGATATGTCTCAGAATCAAGAAAACAACATATGGAACCAATGGAGTGATCAAATCGATCCTCTACGAGTACCAATGTCAAAGAGGGTGGTACAATCAAATTCAACTAGGATTAGAAAATATGTGATGCTTGTAGTTCACATGAAGTATTCAAAATAGTCCATTGTGGTACGAGTTTTCACTATGTGAATAAATGTGTTCAAGTTGAACACAGTGAGACACTATTTGATTATCGGTCATTGATGTATACCACTAACAAATATGATACAACCCATCAATGATGATAATGGGTGTGAAGGTATCTAGTACAATCTAACAAGTGTGAATAAATGAGTTGATTTCAAACACCTGATAGAAACTATTGAGCAGAGTACATTGAAGTATTCCCACTATCAATAGTGAGGGAACTTGCCACTAATGAATGCAAGCCTACATGTACTAATACTAACTCTTAATATGTTTCCTAGAGTAAGATATGTTGGCGTCAATAGGAAGAGATCTGCTGGAAGGAAGGCATTGAAGCATCCTCCATCATCATACACAAGGGGTAGTATAAGGTCAAATATTTGGAAAGAATCAGACGAATATATTAAAAGGACCACTCAAAGGTACTACTCCGTCATGCACCAGCTGGAATAGAACACATAAGAGACTCTTTGAAGAGTATACAATGATGGAGACTACTGATCAAGATGAGGGATCCACCAATGGGGTCAAATGGAAACCAAGGTACTGCATGAATCCCTATTTGTGATAATGGTTTTTGACTTCGAACACAAGGGAAACCACTCATTCGGTGACCAGTGATGGTTTTTCATCTGTTGAGCACAAGGTTACCTATAAATGAT
Source organism: Picea mariana (assembly GCA_032191745.1). NCBI lineage: Eukaryota > Viridiplantae > Streptophyta > Pinopsida > Pinales > Pinaceae > Picea > Picea mariana. The sequence continues at coordinate 226,784 of JASDQU010307177.1, forward strand.
GTAAATAGGACCATGGTGAAACTCTAGGTCATACTCTCATAGTGATGTGTCGTATTCGATATGAGCAGACCCACCAACAATATGTCAATGTGGATCTTCTCTACTAGAATGAGTGAGAGACAAATATACTTGTGATAGTGAGCAATACTTGACTAACACAAGAGGTTCGAATTTAAAATTCAAATGTTTATGCAAAATGGAAAACACATGATGACTTCCCTTTAACAGAGACATGATAAGAAATGTGACTCAGGAAGAATGGATTAAAAAAAAGGATATGTTTGTGATAAATGAGAAATTAACAAATGCTCCATATGAATGGAAGAATAACCGACCATAGGAGATTTTGCTCAAAAATGAGAAAAATGGCCTCCTAAATCCATACCAAACCCGATAATGAAGTGAAGACTCATAATAGTGTGTTTTGTTCAAGGGAGACACAAGTTGCTTCCATATATAATATATTTACACTCATTCCCATCCTTTTGTTTTTATCTTTTTGTATTTTTCATATTACAAATACTGGAAAAGAATAAAACAATTCTATGATACAGTTGAAGAAAGGAGTTTTGTGGGAAATAAAACTAGTTCAACTGCGAGAAACATACCTATGCTTAATGCAAGGAAAGAATGTGTAGGATATGGACACTGAGGGGAAAGTTTCCTCCAGGGATACAAGTGTCAAGTTGTAAAGGAAAAAATTGCAAGGCTAGCTATGGGTCAGAGTGCATAAGAGGTTAAATAGTAGCAAGTTGAAGAGGACATTAGGATCAAAAGTGCAAGCAGTAGGATGCAATGCAGTATTACAACTTAACACATAAGTAAGGGATCCCCATGGGGTATGAGATGAAATAAGATTGAGAAGAAGATATGAGGCTTCAATGTAAAGTCATGGTAGGACTAAATAGGGCTCTTGAGCCTATAAAAGTATTTCATCATGGGTGACAAATTTTCAACAAGGTCCTAACTAGGGAACCCATCAACAATAGGCTCTACCACATGAATGACAACACTTCTAAATAGAAAATAAGGTTTTTTGTCTCAATACCTTGGGATCAATCGTCAGGAAAAATGAAACAAGAAATGGATAATGAAAAAATGCATGAAGGGTAAAATCTAACCTATATGCCAGTTTCAAGATCATTACCTTTCTGAATGGACCGACATGGAACGAAAAGGTACCAAAGAAAAAGTCTCCAAATTCATGTATATAATATCAACAACACTCACCTAAAAGTTATCAAGTCTAATATAGAAACCTATGATAATTAAATGTGCTATGGAACACAAAACTTGAAAAAAAGAAACCCTAAGAGTACAAAATGTACAAACTACCACACAACCTTGTGGATTATGCATAGTATTTCCCCAGGTAGATCCCATTGCTAGGTTGAGGCCAAGGATTTCTTTTGTAACCAACCTATAAATTTTCCAATTCAGGAATAGGTGGAGGATCCATAATCATAGCTTCAAGGATATCCTCATCTGAAGAAAATTCAACATCAATCAAACTGGGGCTCGATAACCAAAAAATACCATGGCTCGAGGTATTACAAAAATTGAGATCAGGATTAAGAGGAAACATCATATTACTCAAGACAAAATGAGAAATAAAACGGTCACATGCCCCCATTGGATACAACACATGATCAATTGTCGAGACCTTTTCTCGAGAAGGCCAACATAATTGTGATGGAACCTTCTCACAAGCAATTGAAAATCTAGGATAAGATGCCACATAATTCAACCGTGGAGAGGAAGAGTCAACTCAAATAATAGGAACATACAAAGGGTAAATTTGAGCTAAATCCGAACTAGGATGGTGATTATCAGATGAAATTTTATCAATGGTGAAAATAGTTTCATTGTGAGGGAAATGCATCACACAAAAGAGGGTAGACACCACAACATTCATAGCATAAATATAATCATGCCCAAGAAGCATATTAAATTATAAAGGGATTGACACCACTAAGAAATAGACTCGGACAATATTCCCACCTAAAGTGATAGGAAATTGAGTAAGAATCCCTAAACATTCACTAGGTCTTCAATAGAAAGACAACAATTCACTAGTTGACGACACAAGATTAGGAGAACGCAAATATTTCCAAACTGAGGAGGATAAAATACTTGCAGAGGATCCTTCATCTACAATACATTGGTAAATGTCTGTTGAATTAAATTTAACCCTTATTTGGAAAATTGAAAATAGGGAATATGAGACTCAACAAGATCATTCCAATCAAAGGAAACCATCCTGGAACTTGGTGGGAGCGTACTAGAAAAGAGTGTATTTACCCGTTGTTCATAAGGTATTGAACAAGAAATGTCAAAGACATGGTCGAAAGATGCATCACTCCTCGAAATAAGAGTGGGATCAGTCGAAGATTTCATCGGTGAGACCACTTTGGTAGACTCATCACTCTCCGAGAGAAGAGTGGGATCGACCAAAGATTTCATCGAAACAACCACTTCCTCAATAACTAGATAAATAGGATGTGAGAAAACATGGTCAAGAGATGCATAACCCCCCAAAATGAGAGAGGTATTGGATTAATATTGCATCGGCATAACCATTTCATCAACCAATGATTGAATATATTGTTGGAAAACTGAAGATGACTCGGAACTAGAAGGAACTTAAAACAAGGATCATGCTTTTCATACAATGACGATAGCGGGGGGAAAATGTGTAATTTGATATCCCTTGCAAAGATTACAAGGGAACTTGGGATTACATCCTATTCGTCTAGGATTTTAAAAATTATTGATGCCCCTAACATGACTAGAAGTGGTCGAGTGCTAGAATCCAACATGAATTGCATACGTTGGTGACGTTTGTCTAGTATGACTATAAGTGACCAGACTCTTTCCCCCAACATGAATTGAAAAAAATGGTTTGTTTTATTCAACATGACTCATAGAGGTTGTTGAAATAAATCCAACATGACTAGCAGAGGCTAGTTTCTTGCTCCTAGCATGACTTGCAAAGGCCGGTTTCTTGTATTCAACATGAATCACAAAGGTTGTTGACATAACTCCAACATGACTAGCATAGGTTGGTTTTGTGCTACCAGCATGACTAGCAAAGGCTTGTAACTATATGTCTATATGACTTTCATGGAATGGACTCTTTCCCCCAACATAGCTAGCAATGACTGGTGGCACATCCCCAACATGACTAGTAGAGGTTGGCGACTTGATGCTAGTATGACCTGCAGTGACTAAAATTTCTCTTCCAACGTGAATCACAGAGGCCAGTTTCTTTCCCCCAACATGAATTGAAAATTTTCGGAGCATGTATCCAACATAACTCACATAGGTTGGTGACTTTCTCTTCTTACTCTTCCTCTTCCTATTCCTTTTAGAATTCTAGTTACTAGTAGCTACAATTTCACTAGAAGAGGGAGAAGGAAGAGAAGTAGACTTCATAGATTCATAAGGTAAAGGATCAACAAACATATGATTCCCATGACATAAGGTTCTTCTTTGAGAAGCATCAAGATCATTCGAGACATTTGTAGTGGTCCACAACCAAATTTATAGCCTAACATTCGACCCAAGAATGTTCAAAGTCGTCATCAATGAGGTACCAACATTTCCAAAGAATGTAAAAGAACAATAATTCCCTTGGGAAGAGGTCCCTTGGTTGGTACCTTCAAGAAATTTGGCCATATTTTTCTTATGCATGGGTTTGTCCCTTACAGGATTGTTCATGTCCATAAAAGTATCATTCATTGGTTCTGGAGAAACAATTGTATAAAAGCCCATGCCTTCTAGGAGGAGGCTCCATTCTTTCAATAGAAATACCAAGGGTCATTCCTGACCAATGGAGCATGATGTCAACCTGCCCTCGACGACACGGTCGCTCCCACCAGGACCTCCTTCAACCACGGGCCCGAAGAGTCTAAGCTCTTCCAACTCCTTTCGGGAGTCACGAGTCACCCACAGTAACTCCTTCGGCAATCTCCCCTCCGGGAATCGGGATATCGGGTCTCGCGATATCGCGAGGCTCGTCACATAACTCTCGGTCACTCAACCGCCGAGTCCCCGAACGTCGATGGTCAGCAGTCAACCCTCGGGGTATCGTCACTCGCGACGCCGAACCCTTATACATCGAACCCCCAATTACCGAGGTGTCGATCCCCAGTGTGAGGCCACCTGTATTCCACTATACCTTCGGGCCCCACGCTGCCACGTCAACCTCGGGACTTCACGGATCGCGGATCCTCGACACAAAGTCTCTTGCTGGTGGAAACCCCGAACGCCGAAACCCCGATGCTCCGGATTCGTACCACTTGCCGCGTTCCAACCCACGGCTCCGATTAAAATCGGGAAATCGTGCCTCGCGATTTCGACGTGCATGCTACTCTTGCACTCGCCAACCTCAATCCGCCGATAGATGATGATAATTGGCTTCTGCTTGCACTTGAAGGTGAATCCTCTCCAAGAAGTTCAAGTCGTCGATTCTCTTCCTCTTGAAGAGTTCTCCGCTTCACTACCTTCATCCTGTGTGAACTTCACTGGGTCGATTCTACAGTGAACCAAAGGAACTGTTCCTCCAGAGCTTTGTTCCTCTGACTCCTTCAGAGAAATTTTCCGCGCTCTGCGCACTCTTCGACCTTCAACCACTCTCCAAGTGTTGAAGTCTTTCAGGTCCTGTGCATTCACACTCGCAACAGACTGGCCTTCTCTTCTCAGACTTGCTACTGAGCCTCAAATTCGACCTGCACTTAACCCTCACGGCTTCGAATAACCCAATTCACTCTAGGCAAAGAGAACAAAAGTTCAACTACTTGGCCTCCTCAACACACACTATGCGGAGGAATTTGACTGCGCTCTATGCAGGAATCTCCTGGCTCAAACAGAGAAACAGTTTGAACTCATTCTCGCAGGTTTCTATCCTGATATGCAATTACATAAGCAGCATATAACAGATAAGCATAAAAAGAAGCAAACATGCAAAGGCACAATATCAACATCACACAGAGATCAAACACATCCATGGGAGTGAATCAAAGCTTTTCCTATTGAATCAATATTTGTACATGGAGGTTCTTCACAGACTCTCTGCTCTGTTCTTCTTCTTCTCAATGCTAATGCTGAATAATCTGAATGCTAATTGATACAATGATACAAAGGAGGGTGTCTATACTCCGTTTTCCCTCTCGAAAGTAAAACTGTCTAATCTAGACTTAATTAGTTATCTACTTGCATTAAATCTAAATAAATGCCCCATCTACCTAAGGACGAGAGCTCATCCTCTAAAGGTCTGTTACATATACAAAGTGCGCTTCATCACATCAACGTATTAATGTTTGGCGCATCCATATTTCAATGTTCCCAAAATTTGAATGCTGGCGCTCTCCAGCTGTCTCTTTTCCTCCTCGCGCTGGCTCGCTTGATTGAGTGAGCGATGCTCCTGCATCAGAGCAGTTGGTGGACCACCTTGAATAAAATGTCCAAAAGTGATGACACAGACAGAACCTAAGGCCAACTATACAAATTATCACTCCACTAAAACTTCCTAAGAGAAACATCACAAGAAAAAAATTCTCCTAAACTTCAGCCTAGGTGGATAAGGTCTTGAGTCCAAAGTAATGAAAAAGTGGAAAGGGACCTTCTAGATACTGGCACAGGTTGATTAAGTCTTGATACCGATGAATAAAGGAGAGAGAAAAAATTACCCCAACCTCAACTAACCAACATTATCTAGTGCAAGTACCCTCACTTTGCAGGGAACCCTCTAGTAGTATTGAAAATTTGGATACAACATATTCCTTAGGTAACATGGGAAACCTCCCGTAGTCACCTATGCGATACCTAGGAAAATAAACTATGGATACCAACTCATAGTCAGTGTCTGGGGTAATAGTTGAAAATCGAGATTGAACATATGGGAAGGGAAAGAAATCCCAAATCCTTGAAAGAACTACCTCTCAAGGAGGTATGTGAACCAACGAAACTCCCAAAATACGATCTCTTTACAACGCTCAGTCAAGATTTCGAGGGATTATCTCCTTGGACCTTCCTTACATGACCTAATGTTTGGCTCCTGTGTGAGAGGATTTTCACAAAGGTATTTACCTAGGTGAACCAAATAGATAAATATTTTTAATTGCATAATATTATGGATGATGAGAAAATGATTCAGATAGAAAATTTGAACTTTGAGAAAAAAAAATATCAATGGTATCAATGGGTAGTTGAAAGGAAGCCACATTTTTATCACTATACTTGGGGTTTATTTACAAGAGTCTTAGAGACACAATATGGGAAATTTTGGGAACATGACTACTTTAGTCAATTGACAAGAATAAAGAACTTAGGTGATATTGAATATTATGATTCATTATTTCAGGCATTGGCCACAAGGGTGGATGACATAAGTGGTGAACATTTGTTGGAATCTTACATGGCTGGATTAAAAGAATACATTAAACATAATTTTTTCTTAAGACATCCTGCAAATATTATGGAAGTTATGTAATGTGCTCATCATATTGAAGCCAAGAATAAGGCTACACACAAGTATGCCATTGGAGCATATACATGAAGCATAGATATTTTTTGGATTCACAAGACAAGGCTACCTCAAATAACAAGTTTGAAACCAAAAAAAAATAAATGAAAGAAGAGAAAAAGGACTATGTTTCAATAGTCACAAAAAGTAGAGTAAGGGGAATAAATGTGGTAAGACATTCTCCATCTTACAAACCTGAGAGATGTTGATGATTGCAACTATGTGAGATATTCTCTAGCTTAAAAAGCTAAGAGAAAGCCCCCGAGAGGGGTTTTTGGTTCTTATCTGAGACAGAGATGGAACGTAGAGATTGTCTCCTTCTTACAGAGAGTTGAGAAGAAATCCACGTGATTCTCATGTGTAATGCAGTGGAAAATAAGATCTGTTGAGTGGACATGCCTGTGGATGAGCAAAGGTGAACTTGATCCTAGTGGTTGAGCACTAGTGAAGAAGTGGTTCTTCTATGTAATGCAGAGAGCCATAGATATGGACATCCCTATGGATGTTCCCCTAGTGGATGATCACTAGTGTGTTTACAATATCCCTTGATATATTGTTCAAGATTCAGACCTGCCTGTAACCCTAATTGTAAGGTAAAGGGTACAGGTCGACCCCACCTTAATGTAATTGTTAATTAATGTAAAAGATAATTAATCTGGTCAATATTAATTATATTATGAGATATATAGGTCATCTTTGTTGTGCCAATAGACAGTTTTGTTGATAGGTTCAATTTAGTATAAGTAACGGTAAATTCCCCATTGAGGAAACATATCTTTTGTGTGAGTTTGGAAATTTCAGCAAGTACACCTTTGTGGGAAAAGTGTGCGCCTCTCTTGGGCGCTAGTATTCTAGGTTTTGAGAACCCTCTTGTGTGCTAGGTATTTATCGTGGTAAAGATATTTCTCTTGAATAATATATCAAAGGATTTTGGTTGGGTTTTCTTCCCTTGTTGAGAAGGGTTTCCCAAGATACTTCTTGTGTTCTTGTGCATGGTGTTTATTCTTGTGATCTTGGTTGTTTCAATATTATTGGTTATGGTTAAGTTAAATGATAAAAATGGAATGAACTTCATGGTTAACCTTTGTTATTGAAAAATCAACATGGTATCATAGCATAGGTCTTGATGAACCCATTGCACAAGCAAATTTCATTCATCCTTTCTCTCTTCTGCAAAGTCGTACGACCCTACTAGGGTTTCCAAAAATTTCATATGGCCTACATCTTTGAGGAGTTTCATCACTTGTCACTTGGAAGTTGGGGATAAAATGTACATAGGATTGTACGACATGTTATCACTCCAAGAAACTCTTTGAGGTTGCAGGTCAAAGATGCTTGGTAACTTAAGGTAAACTTGTTTTTGTATTTTTGTATGTGTGGATCAATTGGATAACTCAATTAAAGTTTGGTATTCAGACAGTCAAAATGAGAATCAAATGAACTATTTCTCTCAAGGATCAATAATCAGATGATAGTTTTTAAGTGGGTGAGAAAACAATGCTTATAAACCCAAATACAAATGTAGGGTTTAATAAACAATGATAAGAAACTTTTGATCAAGTTATGAGATAACCAATGAGATGACAGTCATTCTGTAGCTAAAACAACTTGAATAAGAGTATAGAAGGAAAGATGAGAATCTGACATCAATAGAGAGAGAAAACTGTGATTTGTATTATCATATGGAAAAGTCTGTTTACAATATAGTATATTCTGTATCCAAAATCGAACCCCTTTGCCTCTTACATATATGAGCTTAAATAAGCTTTACAAATTATCTTCAATATCCTCAAAATAGGGATCTCATATCCTCTTTTTTTATCTCAAATTTGAAATTGTGAGGTGGCTGGAAAAGATAAAAATTTATGGAAAAATGTTGCTCCAATATTCATCTATATCCTCCAAATCACAATAGATATTTTGAAACTGAGAGAGCTTATTGATGAGAAGTCCATTCTTATGAAAAACCTCCTTTAGTTTCTAAAAATAGTATTCCAACTCATCAAAATATGTCCTTAAAGATAGTCACTAAAACAGGAAAAATAGAGTATTTAATTTCTGGAAATATGGTGCTCAAAGATTCACCTATATTTCACAAATCAAAATAGATATTGGAAAACAAAGAGAGGTTATTGTAGATCCGCCCGATATTATGAAAAACCTCCTTTTTTTTTGAAAAATACTCTTCTAAATTATCAGAATTTGTCTCCCAAGAATGTGACTAAAACAGGAAAATCCAGATTTCCAAATCTAGTCATATTCCTACATTTTAGGATTTGATCTCTAGAATATTTCTATTGATCAAATGAAGTGCCACCTGCACCCATGGATGATATTTGATAATATATATGATTATTCATCATCATCTTCTCTTTAATATACTCAACCAGTTTGAATTTGACCTTTTGACCAAAATAATACATTTTGGAAATTTCTGAAAATGATGCCTCATCTTGTGGGGAACTTTTGAATGCTTTCTCAAGATCCAAATGAATATATGAAAGTACCGTTGGAAATATTAGGATGTATAGTTGTCAATCAACTATTTGAGAATGTAAAATGGACTCTCCACGGCTCAGAAAATTGATTTTTCCCAAGGCAGTTTATCAGTTGAAAAACTTGCACTTTCACTAGCTCACTACACTGTGAAAATAGCCATTTAGCTGGTGAAAAGGGATACTTTCACCGGCTTACTGCACTATGAAAAATTCATTTAGCTGGTGAAAGCTAAAATTTTATTTTTGGTATATTTTGAGATTCCACATCATTTTTTCAATGGAAAATAAGATTTCAAGTCAATCTTATATACTTTAAAACTTAAAGATTTATAAATAAATCTTTACCTTATTATCATCTTATGATATGATATCAAAAAAATTGCAAGGCATTTTTTATCGCTAACATATGACTCCAACTGGGATGGAGACCTCCCTGCGAGGTTTCCAAGAACCTAGCAGACCTCGTGCCTTTAGTATTGGGCATTGAGTCATTTATCCTTTACAATTTATCATCTGAAAACCTGTAGCAAACCAGCTTGTTTATTCATTAAATCAATCAACTGAAAATAATCAAGTTACTCGTTTCCCTCAGAGATATCAATGTTAAATACAGACTACTTAATCGATGTCTGAGAAGAAAGCATGATGAACTACTGATCTGGGCATTCCAACTCATCACCTTCCTCTACGTATTTGCTGCAATCTTCCTGTGTCTACAAAACAGAAAAATGAGGGCTGCACTTTCACCGTCTCAGTTGTTTTAGGAAATTCCATTTAGCCGTTGAAACCTTGAAATTTCACCAGATAACTTCATCTTCAAAACAAAGATTAGCCGTTGAAAAGCTTTTCTTTGATTTTTGGAAATACCTTTTGACAATCGATTTATTATAGGAATAAACAAGTTTTCTCCTATACTTTGACATTTAAATTTCTAAAAACAAAATGTATGGAACTCTATTTATGACCATGCCATCACTAAAAAATGAAACAAACTAACCAATTCATTTTTGGAGATATCATCTGGATTTTGTTTACCTAATCCTCTGCTAAACCGAAAACCGTGTGTAGTTTGTTGTATCCTGCCTGCTTATTTCATAAATCAATAACTGAACGTGATCTAGTTGCTCGTATGAGGAGATTATTCTCACACATAATCCTACTTCTAATTAGTAGGGGTAAAATGATCAAGTAAAACTAAATCTCCAATGCAACCAAGAACAAAATTGATTTACTTGTAACCTCCTTGATCTGAATCTGAAAAAGAAAGGAAACCATAGCATGCAGAAATATAGTTTGAAAAGATGGCAAAACGAACCATCATATGACAAAAATATCTTGACTTTTATGCTTCTCATAAACTCCAAGTAGTCAGCAATAGGTTCAATAATGCCCCAAAGAAATACCTCCCTTTGTTGCTATTCCAACTGAAAGCTGAAATTCTGTTGGTTGCTTCCTTCACTGATCTCTTGATCATGATGAGAAATATTTTCTATTGTAACAAAATCTTCATAAATCTTAATTTTTTCTTCCTTATCACTATATTGGTCGAATATAGGAAAATCATTATCAAATCCTACTGGCAAAGATGAATATTTATGCATAGAGTTAACAACATTAGGATTTTGAAAAATATCACTTTGTTCTTCACCATAATTTGAAACAACATGTTTATAAGAAGAAAAACGGTACTCTTGTTGTTTCAACTGAGAATTGAAATGTTGTTGGTGCTACTGGCTGCTCTCACTAATCTTAGTGTTGAATGTAGGTAACTCAGCCTTTGTTGCAGATCTAGAACTATCACACACTAACTTAAAAATATGATCATCATCTTTGTTCCCATACCTGTTGTGATTTCCCTTGATCTGTAAATCTGAAATTTGATGACTGCATACATTGGTTGTAATTTCTATTTGACTAATAGGAAGTTGATCCGTATGTTTTGTAATTGGAATAATTAACTTTTCAGATGTACAATAATGAGAAGATGATGAAGCAGAAAAACTTTCATCTTTATCATATAACATAAATTCTTCACAACAATGTTCAAGAAGAAATTCCTGAGAGAAAAACCTTACGCATCGATGATCAAATGTTGTATGATTTTTTTTTAAAGAAGGTATACTAGAAAAAGGTAAAGATCTATACCATTCGCGAGCACCACCTTCCAACAAATACATAAACATCTTCATAAGCACATCTTCATCGTGAATATTTAACTGAACCATGCATTGATGAAATCTGATGAGATCATCTAAAGGATTTTCTTCTTTTTTTTTTGCAAATCTTGGAAGATGATATCCCCAAATATCTATAGAATGAACTGGATGTGGGAAACCAAGAACTGTTGAGAATTCAAGAGGTGCAAACCTCCGAGCCAAAATAGCTACAAAAGCCTTTGACATTTGAATATTGTGGAGTTGCCACAGAATCCGTCCTTTATGGAGTCGCCAGATAGATGATTACATCCAAGAAAATGTACAGACTTTGTCTATCATCAAAGCTAGATCTATGTCATCTCCCAGGGAAGTTATCTTCATCTTCAGTCTTTTGTTCCTCGACAACGACGCCAATTTGTTATCACTCCAAGAAACTCTTTGAGGTTGTAGGTCAAATATGCTTGGTAACTTTAGGTAAACTTGTTTTTGTGTTTTTGTATTTTTGTATGTGTGGATCAATGGGATAACTCAATTATAGTATGGTATTCAGACATTCAAAATGAGAATCAACTGAACTAGTTCTCTCAAGGATCAATAATCAAATGATAGTTTTTAAGTGGGTGAGAAAACAATGCTTATAAACCAAATACAAATGTAGGGTTTAATAAACAATGATAAGAAACTATTAATCAATTTATGAGCTAACCAATGACATGACATTCATTCTGTAGCTAAACCAACTTGAATAAGAGTATAGAAGGAAAGATGAGAATCTGACATCAATAGACAGAGAAAATTGTGATTTGTATTATCATATGGAAAAGTCTATTTACAATATAGTATCTTAGGTATCCAAAATCGAACCCCTTTTCCTCTTACATCTATGAGCTTAAATAATCTTTACAATTTATTTTTAAGATCCTCAAAAGATGGATATGATATCCTCTTTTCTTATCTCAAATTGGAAATTGTGAGGTGGCTGGAAAAGATAGAAATTTTTGGAAAAATGATGCTCCAAGATTCACTTATATCCTTCAAATCACAATATATCTTGGGAAAATGAGAGAGGTTATTGAAAAGAATTCCATTCTTATGAAAAAACTACTTCAGTTTCTAAAAATAGTAGTCCAACTCATCATAATATGTCCTTAAAGACAGTGACTGAAACAAGAAAAACAGAGTATTTAATTTATGGAAATATGGTGCTCAAAGATTGACCTATATTTCACAAATCACAATAGATATTGGAAAACTGAGAGAGTTTATTTTAGAGCTTCCCGTGCTTATGAAAAAATTCCTTTGGTTTCGAAAAATACTCTTCTTAATGATCAAAATCTGTCTCCCAAGAATGTGACTAAAACAAGAAAATCCAGATTTCCAAATCTAGTCATATTCCTACATTTTAGGATTTGATATCTAGAATATTTCTATTGGTCAAATGAAGTGCCACCTGCATTCATGGATGATATTTGATAATATATATGATTATTCATCATCATCTACTCCTTAATAAACTCAACCAAGTCGAATTTGACCTTTTGACCAAAATAATACATTTTGGAAAATTACTAAAAATAATTCCTCATATTGTGGGTAACTTTTGACTGCCTTCCCAAGCTCTAAATGAATATCTTAAAGTACCATTGGAAATTTTAGGATGTCTAGTTTTCAATCAACTATTTGAGCGTGTAAAATGGACTCTTCACGACTCAGGAAATTGATTTTTCCCAAGGCAGTTTATCAGTTGAAAAACCTACACTTTCACCAGCTCACTACACTGTGAAAGCAGTCATTTAGCTGGTGAAAAGGGAGACTTTCACTGGCTTACTACACTGTGAAAAATTCATTTAGCTGGTGAAAGCTAAAATTTTCTTTTTGGTATATCTTGAGATGCCACATCATTTTTTCAATGGAAAATAAGATTTAAAGACAATCTTATATACTTTAAAACTTAAAGATTTATAAATAAATCTTTACCTTATTATCATCTTATGATATGATATCAAAAAAATTGCAAGGAATTTTTTATCGCTAACATGACCTCCTTCGAGTGCACCTCCAACAAGCTTCAGATTTCATTTCCAAGCATTTTGACTTTTTGGTCCTAGGGTTTCTAGGGTTTCGCTAATTTCTGCAGAAATTTCAGTATTAGGGTTTTTGCAACTCATTGAAGGATCTCTTCAGCTCACCAGTGTTCTCCCATATTTAAAAAGATTATTGTTGGAAGTCATAAGTCCAACAAAACCTAAAAGTGTTAGCCTAGCCTCACCATTAAGTTTTATAGCCCACTTGACAAAGGGTTGTGAAGAATCTAAAATTATGATGAACAAAACTATGATGGAAGTTAAGCTTGATGGATCAAGCAACCTCAAGTTTTTGGAAGAAAAGAATTAAAAGGAAGACTTAATGTGCGTGATACAAGAAGGTGTCACTGTGACATACCTCCTTCATGAATATGTCAAGAGGACAAAGATTGGCCAGGAGCCATTGGAGAAATCATATCAACACCCTTAGGTATGAACTTGTATATATATTATTTGTATCATTGTCATGAGGGATATTGTAGAAGGAAGGAACCTTTTGCTGAATTCATGGATCCAGAGGGATCTCAGTGCATTCAGAGGAATAACACACTCAAAGTGAAGACTCCAGGTTTGATTGTTGTAATTTTCATTCTTCTAACCTATATTTCTAAATTTTTCTACATTACAAGTAGGTGTTGTAGTTGTGACAACAATCCTTAAATTGTTTTGATTCT
>JASDQU010307177.1:253060-266193 GCA_032191745.1 Picea mariana
TCTTGTGCATGGTGTTTATTGTTGTGATCTTGGTTGTTTCAGCATTATTGGTTATGTTTAAGTTAAATGATAAAAATGGAATGAACTTCATGGTTAACCTTTCTTATTGAAAAATCAGCATGGTATCATAGCATAGGTCTTGATGAACCCATTGCACAAGAAAATTTCATTCATCCTTTCTCTCTTCTGCAAAGCCATATGACCCTGCTAGGGTTTCCAAAAATTTCATATGGCCTACCTCTTTGAGGAGTTTCATCACTTGTCACTTGGAAGTTGGGGATAAAAAGTACATAGGATTGTACGACCTGTTATCACTCCAAGAAACTCTTTGAGGTTGTAGGTAAAAAATGCTTGGTAACTTAAGGTAAACTTGTTTTTGTATTTTTGTGTGTGTGGATCAATGGGATAACTCAATTAAAGTGTGGTATTCAGAAAGTCAAAATGAGAATCAAATGAACCATTGCTCTCAAGGATCAATAATCAGATGATAGTTTTTAAGTGGGTGAGAAAACAATGCTTATAAACCAAATACAAATGTAGGGTTTAATAAACAATGATAAGAAACTTTTAATCAAGTTATGAGCTAACCAATGATATGACAATCATTCTCTAGCTAAAACAACTTGAATAAAAGTATAGAAGGAAATATGAGAATCTGACATCAATAGAGAGAGAAAACTGTGATTTGTATTATCATATGGAAAAGTCTGTTTACAATATAGTATATTCTGTATCCAAAATCGAACCCCTTTGCCTCTTACATCTATGAGCTTAAATAATCTTTACTAATTATTTTCAATATCCTCAAAATAGGGATCTAATATCCTCTTTTTTTATCTCAAATTCGAAATTGTGAGGTGGCTGGAAAATATAAAAATTTATGGAAAAATGTTGCTCCAATATTCATCTATATCCTCCAAATCACAATAGATATTTTGAAACTGAGAGATATTATTGACAAGAAGTCCATTCTTATGAAAAACCTCCTTCAGTTTCTAAAAATAGTATTCCAACTCATCAAAATGTTTCCTTAAAGACAGTCACTAAAACAGGAAAAATAGAGTATTTAATTTCTGGAAATATGGTGCTCAAAGATTGACCTATATTTCACAAATCACAATAGATCTTGGAAAACAGAGAGAGGTTATTGTATATCCACCCGTTATTATGAAAAAACTCCTTTGTTTTCGAAAAATACTCTTCTAAATGATCAGAATCTGTCTCCCAAGAATGTGACTAAAACAGGAAAATCCAGATTTCCAAATCTAGTCATATTCCTACATTTTAGGATATGATCTCTAGAATATTTCTATTGATCAAATGAAGTGCCACCTGCACTCATGGATGATATTTAATAATATATATGATTATTCATCATCATCTTCTCCTTAATAAACTCAACCAATTCGAATTTGACCTTTTGACCAAAATAATACATTTTGGAAATTTATGAAAATGATGCCTCATCTTGTGGGGAACTTTTGAATGTTTTCTCAAGCTCCAAATGAATACCTAAAAGTACCGTTGGAAATATTAGGATTTCTAGTTGTCAATCAACTATTTGAGAATGTAAAACGAACTCTCCACGGCTCAGAAAATTGATTTTTCCCAAGGCAGTTTATCTGTTTAAAAACCTGGACTTTCACCAGCTCACTACACTGTGAAAATAGTCATTTAGTTGGTGAAAAGGGAGACTTTCACTGGCTTACTGCACTGTAAAAAATTCATTTAGCTAGTGAAAGCTAAAATTTTCTTTTTGGTATATTTTGAGATGCCACATCATTTTTTCAATGGAAAATAAGATTTAAAGTCAATCTTATATACTTTAAAACTTAAAGATTTATAAATAAATCTTTACCTTATTATCATCTTATGATATGATATCAAAAAAATTGCAAGGCATTTTTTATCGCTATCATCTGACTCCAACTGGGATGGAGACCTCCTTGCGAGGTTTCCAAGAACCTAGTAGACCTTGTGCCTTTATTATTGGGCATTGAGTCATTTATCCTTTACAATTTATCATCTGAAAACCTGTAGAAAAACAGCGTGTTTATTCATTAAATCAATCAACTGAAAATAATCAAGTTACTCGTTTCCCTTAGAGATATCAATGTTAAATACAAACTACTTAATCTATATCTGAGAAGAAAGCATGATGAACTATTGATCTGGGCTTTTCAACTCATCACCTTCCTCTCCGTATCTGCTGCAATCTTCCTGTGTCTACAAAATAGAAAAATGAGGGTTGCACTTTCACCGTCTCACTTGTTTTCGGAAATGCCATTTAGCCGTTGAAACCTTGAACTTTCAGTGGCTAACTTTATCTTCAAAACAAACATTAGCCGTTGAAAATCTTTTCTTTGATTTTTGGAAATACCTTTTGACAATCGATTTATTATAGGAATAAACAAGTTATCTCTTATACTTTGACATTTAAATTTCTAAAAACAAAATGTATGGAACTCTATTTATGACCATGCCATCACTAAAAAATGAAACAAACTGACCAATTCATTTTTGGAGATATCATCTGGATTTTGTTTACCTAATCCTCTGCTAAACTAAAAACTGTATGTAGTTTGTTGTATCCTGCATGCTTATTTCAGAAATCAATAACTGAACATCATCTAGTTGCTCGTATGAGCAAATTATTCTCACACATACTCCTACTTCTAATTAGTAGGGGCAAACTGATCAAGTAAAACTAAATCTCCAATGTAGCCAAGAACAAAATTGATTTACTTGTAACCTCCTTGATCTGAATCTGAAAAAGAAAGGAAACCATAGCATGCAGAAATATAGTTTGAAAAGATGGCAAAACCAACCATCATCTGACAAAATCCTTATCACTGTATTGGTCGAATATAGGAAAATCATTATCAAATCCTAATGGCAGAGATGAAGATTTATGCATAGAGTTAACAACATTAGGATTTTGAAAAAGATTTTGAACAATATCACTTTGTTCTTCACCATAATTTGAAACAACATGTTTATAAGGAGAAAAATGGTACTCTTGTTGTTTCAACTGAGAATTGAAATGCTGTTGGTGCTACTGGCTGCTCTCACTGATCTCATTGTTGAATGTAGGTAACTCAGCCTTTGTTGCAGATTTAGAACTATCACACACTAACTTAAAAATATGATCATCATCTTTGTTCCCATATCTGTTGTGATTTCCCTTGATCTGTAAATCTGAAATTTGATGACTGCATACATTGGTTGTAATTTCTATTTGACTAATAGGCAGTTGATCTGTATGTTTTGTAATTGGAATAATTAACTTTTCAGATGTACAATAATGAGAAGATGATCAAGAAGAAAAACTTTCATCTTTATCATATAACATAAATTCTTCACAACAATGTTCAAGAAGAAATTCCTGAGAGAAAAACCTTTCGCATCAATGATGAAATGTTGTATGATTTTTTTTTAAAGAAGGTATAATAGAAAAAGGTAAAGATCTATACCATTCGCGAGCACCACCTTCCAATAAATACATAAACATCTTCATAAGCACATCTTCATCGTGAATATTTAACTGAACCATGCATTGATGAAATCTGATGAGATGATCTGAAGGATTTTCTTCTTTCTTTTTTGAAAATCTTGGAAGATGATATCCCCAAATATCTATAGAATGAACTGGATGTGGGAAGCTAGGAACTATTGAGAATTGAAGAGGTGCAAACCTCCGAGCCAAAATAGCTACAAATGCCTTTGACATTTGAATATTGTGGAGTCACCACTGAATTCGTCTTTCATGGAGTCGCCAGATAGATGATTACATCCAAGAAAATGTACAGACTTTGTCTATCATCAAAGCTAGATCTATGTCATCTCCTAGGGAAGTTATCTTCATCTTCAGTCTTTTGTTCATCGGCAACGACACCAATTTGTTATCACTCCAAGAAACTCTTTGAGGTTGTAGGTCAAATATGCTTGGTAACTTTAGGTAAACTTGTTTTTGTATTTTTGTTTGTGTGGATCAATGGGATAACTCAATTATAGTATGGTATTCAGACAGTCAAAATAAGATCAAATGAACCAGTGCTCCCAAGGATCAATAATCAGATGATAGTTTTTAAGTGGGTGAGAAAACAATGCTTATAAACCAAATACAAATGTAGGGTTTAATAAACAATGATAAGAAACTATTAATCAAGTTATGATATAAGCAATGAGATGACATTCATTATGTATCTAAACCAACTTGAATAAGAGTATAGAAGGAAAGATGAGAATCTGACATCAATAGAGAGAGAAAATTGTGATTTGTATTATCATATGGAAAAGTCTATTTACAATATAGTATCTTAGGTATCCAAAATAGAACCCCTTTTCCTCTTACATATATGAGCTTAAATAATATTTACAAATTATTTTCAAGATCCTCAAAAGATAGATATGATATCCTCTTTTCTTATCTCAAATTCAAAATTGTGAGGTGGCTGGAAAAGATAGAAATTTCTGGAAAAATGATGCTCCAAGATTCACCTATATCCTTCAAATCACAATATATCTTGGGAAAATGAGAGAGGTTATTGAACAGAATTCCGTTCTTATGAAAAAACTCCTTCAATTTCTAAAAATAGTATTCTAACTCATCATAATATGTCCTTAAAGACAGTGAATAAAACAGGAAAAACAGAGTATTTAATTTCTGGAAATATGGTGCTCAAAGATTGACCTATATTTCACAAATCACAATAGATATTGGAAAAATGAGAGAGTTTATTTAAGATACACCCATTCTTATGAAAAAATTCCTTTGGTTTCGAAAAATACTCTTCTTAATCATCAAAATCTGTCTCCCAAGAATGTGACTAAAACAAGAAAATCCAGATTTCCAAATCTAGTCATATTCCTACATTTTAGGATTTGATCTCTAGAATATTTCTATTGATCAAATGAAGTGCCACCTGCACTCATGGATGATATTTGATAATATATATGATTATTCATCATCATTTTCTCCTTAATAAACTCAACCAAGTCAAATTTGACCTTTTGACCAAAATAATACATTTTGGAAAATTTCTAAAAATGATGCCTCATATTGTGGGGAACTTTTGACTGCCTTCCCGAGCTCTAAATGAATATCTTAAAGTACCATTGGAAATTTTAGGATGTCTAGTTGTCAATCAACTATTTGAGCGTGTAAAATGGACTCTTCACGACTCAAGAAATTGATTTTTCCCAAGGCAGTTTATCAGCTGAAAAACCTGCACTTTCACTAGGTCACTACACTATGAAAACAGTCATTTAGCTGGTGAAAAGGGAGAATTTCACTGGCTTACTACACTGTGAAAAATTCATTTAGCTGGTGAAAGATAAAATTTTCTTTTTGGTATATCTTGAGATGCCACATCATTTTTTCAATGGAAAATAAGATTTAAAGCCAATCTTATATACTTTAAAACTTAAAGATTTATAAATAAATCTTTAACTTATTATCATCTTATGATATGATATCAAAAAAATTGCAAGGAATTTTTTATCGCTAACATGACCTCCTTGAGTGCACCCCCAACAAGCTTTAGATTTCATTTCCAAGCATTTGGACTTTTTGGTCCTAGGGTTTCTAGGGTTTCACTAATTTCTGCAGAAATTTCAGTATTAGGGTTTTTGCAACTCAATGAAGGATCTCTTCAGCTCACCAGTGTTCTCCCATATTTAAAAAGATTATTTTTGGAAGTCATAAGTCCAATAGAACCTAAAAGTGTTATCCTAGCCTAGCCATTAAGTTTTATAGCCCAATTGACAAAGGGTTGTGAAGAATCTAAAATTCTGATGAACAAAACTATGATGGAAGTTAAGCTTGATGGATCAAGAAACCTCAAGTTTTTGGAAGAAAAGAATTAAAAGGAAGACTTAATGTGGGTGATACAAGAAGGTGTCACTGTGACATAACTCCTTCATGAAGATGTCAAGAGGACAAAGATCAGCCAGGAGCCATTGGAGAAATCATATCAACACCCTTAGGTATGAACTTGTATATATATTATTTGTATCACTGTCATGAGGGAAATTGTAGAAGGAAGGAACCTTTTGCTGAATTCATGGATCTAGAGGGATCTCAGTGCATTCAGAGGAATAACACACTCAAAGTGAAGACTCCAGGTTTGATTGTTGTAATTTTCATTCCTCTAACCTATATTTCTAAATTTTTCTACATTACAAGTAGGTGTTGTAGTTGTGACAACAATCCTTAAATTGTTTTGATTCTAGAGATCCATTCATTATTCTCCTTTAGGATATATTCTTGTTTTGGTCCCTCATGTTTTCTTGTTCCAAACATGTTAACAACAAAGGAAGATGTTTATCCTTCAGAGGGAGCCACTTGACTCAAGGGAGTTAAAACTATTTGAGAAAGAGGAAGAATAGAACCATCATTGAGGCAAAAAATGAAATAATACATGATCAGAATCTTTCTATGATTCTATGGGAAGAAGCATGCATGACACAGTATATGTTCAAAACAACATTCTTTACTAGACTTTGAAAAACATAGCTCTCGAAGAAGCCTTCACCGAAGTGAAGCCTGATATTGAACACTTTAGGATATTTGGGTGCCCAGTGTATTTTCATGTGCCCAAAGAGAAGAAGTCCAACACAAACCCTTCAACGAGAAAGGATACGTTTATGGGATAACAGTGAATCTTCGAAGAAATTCTAGATCAACATCTCTGGTCAGAGACAGATTGAGACATGAAAAGATGTTGTCCTTGAAGAAGAGATATATTTTCAAAGATCCAGAGAATCTCAGATGGATATTGGCAGTGAGACAATTCCTTCTCCCCCTTCAATAGTTCAGAGGGAGACATACATTATTCCAGTTGATCCAATGGCTGCAGTTGATATGTTCATGGATATTTCAATAGGGAATAAAAGGTCTTCCTAGGCTCACTCTGCAGGAGGAAGAGAAACATGCAAGCCTCTCAAGGCACATCCCATGATAACAAAGAGATTTTTTGAGATACTCTTCATCCATGAGCCACATCATTGATTCTAAGTCTTCTTGTCATAGAGAAGCAACAAGAGAATAGGTATGGAAAGATTCCATAACAGAAGAATACTAGTATATCTTAAAAGAATGATGTATAAGATATTTTTCAGAGACCAAAAGGAAAGTCTATGATGACTTCCAACTAAATCTATAATATCAAGCATGCAACTGATAGAAGTGTCGATAAATACAAAGCGAGATATATAGCCATAGGTTTCTCACAAACATAGGGAGTTGTCTATGATGAGAAAATTGATCTAGTAAACCCGATACACCTCCATATGTATTAACCTCCATGAGTTCGAAATTATATCAGATGGATGGATTTTTGATGAGTTTGGGTTTCAGCAAGAGTGTTGTTGATCCAAACCTATATTATTACAGTGTTGGTGACAAGATCCTGATTTTGATGACTTATTCAGAAATCCTTGTTGTTAGATACAAGCAAGCCTTGACTTCTGATTTTTAGATGAAGGATATGAGTATGATGCACCACTTCTTGAGAAAAGAAGTATGACAGAGGACCAATGAGATTTTCCTAAGTCGAGGAAAATATACAATGGGAATATTAAAGAAGTTCAGTATGAGAGAATGAAAAACCATCATGATGGATTTGAAGAAATTGAATGACAGTGATTTAGAGGAGATTGATTGATAACTAATTGGATCATTGATGTATCTGGTTAACACCATATCAAATTCATGTTATGCAGTGAATGTACTTAGTGAATCCATGAGTCAACTGAGACAGACTCACTGGATAGAAGTAAAGCGTGTATTGACATATATATGAGGCACAGTTGGATATGGCCTGAAATATGCATCTATTGTGAACTTGAGTTGGCAAGATATGTTGATACGGATTGAGAAAAGAGTACAGTGGACTGGAAGAGAACATCTAGTTGTTATCTTACCATGAAGTTTGCCATGATTTCCTAATGGAGAAGGAAACAAAACTCTATGGCCTTGAGTACCACAGAAGCAGAGTATATAGAATAAAATGTGAGAAGCCATATGGATTCACAAGCTTATGACATATTTAATTAACCATGAGATGGATCCTATGATGATAACCAAGACTCGTGTGTAAATATCTTTGACAACCTAGTGTTTCTTGATGGATTGAAACACGATGAGATGAAATATCCTTATATCAAAGATATGATGCAGATGAAAATAGTACACATGTAGTACCTTTCCTACACATTATAAGATTGCAGACATCTTCACCAAATTAACTTGGTGAAGAATACCTCCCTAGTTGATAAGGAGTGTTGATGACTACATCTAATACAAAGTTCAAAGTACATCCGTGTGAGACTTGGCATGATGAATAATGCCTCCCTAGCTGAGAGGGAGTGTTGGTGATTTCAGCTATGTGAGACATTCTCCACCTTACAAATCTGAGAGATGTTGATGATTGCATCTATGTGAGATATTCTCCAACTTACAAACCTGAGAGAAATCCCCTAAGAGGGGTGTTTGGTTCCTATCTAAGACAAAGTTGGAACGCAGAGATGGCCTCCTCTTTACAGAGAGATAATAATAACTCGAGATGATTCTCCTATGTAATGCAATGGGAAAGAAGATTTGATGAGTGGACATGTATGTAGACAAGTACAAGTGAACGTGATCCTAGTGGTTGGGCACTAGTGAAGAAGTGGTTCTTTTGTGTAATGCAGTGAGCCAGAGATATGGAAATTCCTATGGATGTGCCCCTAGTGGATGAGAACTTGTGGGTGTACAATATCCCTTGTTATATTTTTCAATATTTAGACTTGTTTGTAACCCTAATTTTAATGTAAAGGGTACAGGTCAGCCCCACCTTAATGTAATTGTTAATTAATGTAAAAGATAATTAATCTGGTCAATATTAATTATAGTATGAGATAGAGAGGTTGGCCCTATTGTGCCAATAAACACTTATGTTGACAGGTTCAGTTTATTATAAGTAAAGGTAAATTCCCCTTTGAGGAAACATATATTTTGTTTGAGTTTGGAAATTTCAGCAGGTACACCTTCTTGGGAAAAGTGCACACCTCTCTTGGGTGCTAGTCTTCTAGGTTTTGAGAACCCTCTTGTGTTATAGGTATTTATGGTGGTGAAGTTATTTCTCTTGAAGAATATAGAAAAGGATTTTCTGTGGGTTTATTTCCCTTGTTGAGAAGGGTTTCCCAGAATATTTCTTGTGTTCTTGTGCATGGTGTTTCTTCTTGTGATCTTGGTTGCTGCAACATTATTGAATATGGTTAAGTTAAATGCTAAAAATGGAATGAACTTCATGCTTAATCTTTCTTATTTAAAAATCAACACATCAATACTCCACCGACCCTCAATATACAAGGATACATCAAAAATAAAAAGGTAACAATAATGATTGATTCTATTAGTACCCATAATTTCATCAACTAAAAATTAAAAAAAGATCTCAATTTATTTGCATATATCGTGCCATAGTTTCAAGTAATGATTGCATATGGATGTACCATAAATTTTGTAGGGAAATTCCATAGTATTAAGCTCAACATTAGGGAGTGTTTTTTGGATATCCCCATGGTTTCCATCCAAATGGGTGGTGCATATGTTGTATTAGGGTTCTAATGGTTACAATAATTGGGAACATGGGTCCAAATTGTTATTTTCATGAGATTTTCCTCACATGAAAAGTAAATTGATCTTATATGTATCCAATGGAAAACCTCTAAAGTGATAAGATCTAATAGCATGCCAAAATTACTCAAAAGGAGACACCATGGTGTAATTTCACAATTGTGGTCACTTGATGTTCAAAAATCTATATCCTCTACTCCATTATATCTATAAATAGTTATCAAAAATCATTCCAAGGTATTTGGTGACATGCCTAAGGGTATCCCACCTACTCGAGATCATGACCATGATATTCATTTACAACTAGAAAGTGTACCACCTAAAATTATGCCTTACAGGTGTCCATATGCATAGAAGAGTGAGATTGAACACATGATACATGAAATGTTAGAGGCCGACATTATTCAACCTAGCCAAATTTCTTTCCCTTCACCAATGGCGATGGTTACAAAAATGGATTAATCCTTGGGTATGTTTCTATATTAGAGACAAAAAAACAAAATGACCATCAAAGATAAGTTTCCTATTCCTATCATTGATAAATTTTTAGATGAATTGCATGGAGCAAAATTATTTACTAATTTGGATCTTCATTGATAATATCTTCAAATCATAATGAGGTAGGAATACATTCATAAAATATCTTTTAGAACACATGAAGGTCATTATGAGTTTTTGGTTATGCCATTTGGACTTACGAATGCACCTTTGACATTTCAAATATTGATGGTTTTTGTTTTCAATACCTTCTTTGGAAAAAAATTCTTAGTATTTTTTGATTACCTACTAATCTAAATAAAATCTTTGGAACAACATGTTCAACATGTTGATATAGTATTACAACTATTGGAAGAGAAACAACTCTATGCAAATACTTTCAAGTGTTCCGTTTTGGTTCAATAGGTGGAATATTTGGGTCATACTATATCTCATGAAGGTGTAAAAGTGGACCCTAAGAAAATTAAAGCTATGAGGGAATGGCCAATTCCCAAAGCCTTGAAGAAACTTAGATTATTCTTGGCATTTATAGGATATTACTGCACGATTTTCAATATCTATGGTTAGATAACAATACCTCTAACAAAATTATTAAAGAATGAATCATCTTCTTGGACTGAATAAGTAGCCAAATATTTTGAAAAACTTAAGGAGGCTATGTGTAAAACACATGTCTTGGCCACACATGACTTTTCAAAATATTTATTGTGGATTTTCATACCTCGGGCCATGGAATTGGTACATACTTAATGAAAAAAATAAGGCCCCTTACCTTTGAAAGCATCCAACTTAAAGGATAAAACTTAGTGAAACCCATTTATGAAAAACAAGTGTTGAGCATACTACATTTATTTCATAAATGGTGCCCTTACCTAATATGAAGAAACTTCAAAGTAATAATGGATCATGATAGTTTTAAGTAATTCTTGGAGAAAGTATTATGTTTAGAAGAGAAAAAAAATGGGTTACAAAGATGATGGGTTATGACTTTGAAATTATCTACAAAAAAGGAAAACATAATATTGTGGCATACACCCTTTCAATAAAAGAAGAATAAAAAGGTCCACTATGTGCTATTTCTATACCACAATCTGATTGGGTGGAAGAAGTAAGGATGGAATGGAAGAAGGATCAAGAGGTATGAAAGATCATTCAAAAACTACATGAGGACCCCAATTTATTATATAATTGTTTATGGAATAATGATTTTGTATGGTATCATGACCACCTATATTTATGTAAGAATTTTGAACTCAAAGAGAAGTTCCTTATGTAATTTCACACTTCTCCTATAAGAGGACATTCAACATTCTTGAACACATATCACAAGATCAAGAATGATTTTTTCTGGGAAGGTATTAAAAATGATGTTCAAAGATTTGTGTCTGAATGTTTGATCTTCCAACACAATAAGGGAGAGACATTCAAGACACCATGTCTCGTACAACCGTTATATATACCAATCCAATGCTAGGAATAAGTTACAATGGATTTTATTACAAGTTTACCCAAATAAAAAGGAAATATCGTCATCATGGTAGTAGTGGATCGACTAAAACATTATTCCCATTTTTTCTCTCTTTCTCATCCTTTTAAAGAAAGTACAATAGCCACGAAAATCATGGAAATAATTCAAAATCTACATGGAGTCCCCAAGATTATTGTAAGTGTTTGAGATCTAATTTTAATGGGAAATTCTTGGACTAAATTACTTTTTTTTTGGGTACTTAATTGGCTCACAACTCACCTTACCACCCTCAATCTGATGTGAAAACTAAGATTTTGAATAAATGTCTAGAATTATATATTTGTTTCTTTTCATCACATAAAAACATACAATGGGTCAAGTGGTTTCTCTTGGCGGAATCGCGGTACAACACAACCTTCCATACTTCATAAAAAATATCCCCATTTATGGAACTTGATGGATATCATCCTCCATCCATTACATCACCCTTAAAAGGGAATACAAAGGTTGAAGCAGTGGAGGACCATATAGGGAACCAACAAGAGGTTCTCAAACTATTGAACGACAACTTGGTGATGGAATAAAATAGGATGAAACAACAATCAAATCAACATCGAAGTGAGAGGGAATTTGAAGTGGGGGATTGGGTATTTCTTAGTCTATAACCATATAAATAGATTCCCCTCAAGAAACAAAAGAAGGAAAGGAAATTAGCACCCAAATATTATGGCCCATATAAGGTTTTGCAAAGGATTGGAAGTATGGATTACAAATTGGAGTTTCCTCCATATTCACATGTACATCAAGTCTTCCATATTTATTTGTTAAAGAAGGTAATTGGAAACAACATCCCAATCAAAAGTTTTTTTATATATATTAATGAAGAATGGAAAATCATACTAGAACTGAAAAAAATACCTGAAACAAGGATTAAGCAGTTGAGAAATTAAGCAATTATGGAGTATTTCATCAAATGGAATAACCTACCAGTTGAAGAGGAAACATGGGAATATGTGTTCTTCATGCAGAAACATGTGTAGTTAGAAAAGTGTTTAGGAAAACACTTGTTTGAATGGGAGGGGCATGTTACAACATAAACAGAGCCCCGTGTTATGCATAAATCCCATTATTAATCCATATATATTGAATTATTACATTTATAGTGGTACAATTGTATGTCTGCTAGAACCCTTCATTGTACCATTTCATTATAATTGTACCCTCCCCCCCCTATATATATATACCAAGGAGACCTAGTGTTAGGATCATTTTATCTCATATCATATTGTATTCTAAATTGGATATATTGTAAAAGGAGGTCCCCCCCTCGAACTGGACTGTATTTAATGAGATTTTATCCCTTTTTAAGGTGTTGGATCATAACACTCTCATAGGTGTTTTGTCTCCCATCAATATAGGAGGTCTAATTCAAGGTACCAAGGAACAAAAATAATTATTTGATACATCCATATGGCTAGCATCACCTTAGTTTATGATCGATCTATCAAATGATGAAGAAATAGTAGTGAAAACATGATCCTTACC
>JASDQU010307178.1:5475-25510 GCA_032191745.1 Picea mariana
AGTTGAGAATTGAGACTACCGAACCCCAAAGACCTGAAGCGAATCTGGACTATTTGATCCAGAAGACACGTGGCACAATTTTGTGAACTCTGGGTAAAGAGCCAAAGTAAATATCAACCGTCTGATTGAAGTGGAAACGCGACAGTAATCCACATACTTTAGGGAAAGGTGAAAGTTGAGACTTGAAGATTCCAAAGCCCAAAGATTTGAAGGGATTACAATCGTCGGATCAGAGGGAGACACACGTCAGTGGATCACCAACTCTGGATAAAACGACAGTGGGGAAAGGGTTTGAGAGTTGAAACTCCCGAAGCCCGAACCAAGAATTAAATCATGGTAATTGATTTAGAAGGGTTAGATATGATTCATAGAATTTGAAAGGATAGATCTGAGCCATCATATTAGAAGAAATGTCAATATCGTGAGATCGACGGTCCCATCGCATTGTGAGGATTGAAGGTGTGTGAACTTTAAAAAGTTGAGGGCGAGCCGCAATCCCGACCACAATTTTGGAGAAAGAACACATGGAGGCTCAGGATGAATTGCTAGGAGAAAAGTAGTTTGATTTCAAACCACCCTTGGCCACACCCGCAATCGTGTGGTTATGTGAGGTAATCGCCCAAGGTCACCTCAAGGAGGGGATTATAAGAAAAGGGGCTAGCGCCCAAACTCAGATATTTCGCAAGCGCGAAGGGAAAGGTCACGAGTACCATTAGACCTGCACCAGGAGGTCAAAAGGGTTTGTATTTAATTGCAAAACGAGACCATTAAGGTCTCAGAGAGTCGTTTATATCCAGAACCAGAGATCCTTGACTGGGAGGTTAGGTTGGTTCCCTGACTTTCCAAACTAGAAACCGTAGACAGAGAGGATTTGTTCCTGTGAGGAGAATGGAATTTTTTTTATTTTTTTTTCGCCCCATTGTGGGTGTGTTACTAATTGGTATTAGAGAATGGTTACAGTGCTTGGCCTATTTGGGCTCATGGACAAGTCACTCAAAAACCATATTTAGAGCACTTTTAAGAGTGACGCCTTGTCTTGCCTCCTTCTTAAAGAGTCTGGTTAAATTTTTATTGAGGAAAAGAATGAAACTTTCTACTATGTGTGTGCATTTAAGAAATTTGAGTCGTTTATTGTTCATAAACTGTTATCTAACAATAATTGTTTTTGTCAGTACTCGAMCAGTCAGTAAACCATGGGAAAACTTCAAAACTAAAGGATGGTGACGTGTCATGAAGTGGGGGATGGMTCCCACAATAGAGACGAAGAATCTGACAAAAGGAGGGAGGTGGAAACCCCTCCAGATCTATATTAATTTGTAAGGAGCCTCAAGGCCAAATTACAGAGTTGCAAAGATGACAACRAGAGATTGATAAAGGAGAAAGAAAAACAAACAAAAATTAACGTAGTATTGTTGCAGAGCTTATCCGACATACAGAGGCAACTACAGCATGAAACCGCAACCAATCATATGGATCAACGACATGAGAAGAGAAGTCAAAGTCCACTTGAGATCCAAAAACATGACCACACTAGGAAAAGTACCTCGAAGAAGGCCCAACCTGGAGGCAGGGGACACTCATCGGCAGAGTCCTCTGGAAAGAAAGTTGGCAACTCTGAAGGATCTTCTAGTAGCAGAGAAAGCCCACATTCTCAAAGGGAAGAAAGGAAGTGGAAGCGTTCCAAAAATCATGATCTTGAAGAGTTCAAGAAAGCCAAACCACCCTCTTTCGATGGAGAGATTAAGATGGGAGAAGAGGTTGAATTTTGGCTTCTTGGTTTAACAAAGTACTTCAGAGTCCATGACTACTCTGAAAACTTGAAGGCTCAAATAGCCATCTTCAACCTCAATGGAAAGGCTTCCATTTGGTGGGAAGACCTTAGGAATGTGAAAGGAGTCCATGAGAAGGACTTCTCATGGAAATAGTTTGAGAAATACTTCAAGAAGCAGTATATGTCAGAGAAATGCATGGATGGGAAGACTAAGAAATTCTATGAACTCAAGTTGGGGAATCTCACCATAGATGAATATGTCAATAAATTCCTTGAGCTACTGACGTATGTACCCTACATAAAATATGAAAAGGTAAAAATGTAGAAATTCATTAGTGGGTTACCTCAGACCTACCGGGACAGAATTGAGTTTGACGAACCAAAGACCTTAGAAGAAACCATCCGGAAGGTGAGGTATTGTTATGAACAATTCGAGAATAAGACAAGACCTCACGAGGACTGGAAGAAGAGGAGTAGTTCAGGATTCAAGAAGAAGGGGTTTAAATCCTCAAGATTTAAGAACTATGGAAAGGATTATAGAATTATCCTTCCTACTAGAAGTGTGCATCAACAAAATTTCCCCTCTCAAAGTGGAAATAAACCTTTTAAGACAGTCCTAGGAAAGATCGATAACCTAAAGAAGGAACCCTTAAAATATGGGGGTTGTGGGGAAGATCATCGGTTGAGGGACTATCCACACAGAAAAAAGAATAGTAAGAGAGTCTACAATATCCAAGAAGCTACCACCGTCAATGATGTGGCTAGGATCATGCCACGAATCTATCTAGCCTTAGACAATAATCAAGATGACCACCAAGCTTCAGTAGTGGAACTGGAAGATATGATCGCCAACCATCTAGTTTCTATTTTAATTGACCCTGGTTCTAATTTGAGTTATGTGGCCCCTCGTATTGTTGATAAGTGTAAGCTACAACCAGTTAAACATGTTAATCCATGGTTGGTACGAATAGCCACTAGGACCAAAAGGAAAGTGGTGGAGGTCATACCAACCTGCCAATTCATCATGGGTGGATTTCCCACTCGAGCGACCCTTAACATACTTTCTCTGGGATCTTATGACTTGTTGATTGGTATGGATTGGTTGGTTTCTTATAAAACTAAGTTGGATTGTTACCATAAAACTTTATAATGCGTAAATGAAGAAGGGGGAAAGATAACCCTCCAAGGGATTCAAAATCATCTCTCAATAAGACAAATATCAGCTCTTCAAATGAAAAAGTACTGTAGAAAGGGGTATCCTCTATATGCAATATAGGTGTTGGAATCTGTTGAGGATGACAAACAAAACCTAACAGACCACCCCATATTAAAAGAATACAAGGACGTATTCCCAAAAGAGGTACCAGGTCTACCTCCGAGAAGGGATATTGACTTCTCGATAGAACTTACACCAGGAGCAGTGCCAGCATCTAGAACGCCATATAGTATGAGTATGCCAGAGTTGGTTGAGCTCAAGCTACAGCTAAAGGAGATGATGGAAAAAGGCTACATGCAAACCAGTGTATCTCTGTGGGGAGGGCCCATCTTGTTTGTGAAAAAGAAAGTTGCCACACTCCGACTGTGCATAGATTACAGACAACTCAATAAGACAACCATAAAGAACAAGTACCCCTTACCAAGAATCGATGACTTGTTCAACCAATTGGGAGGTGATTCCATCTTCTCAAAGATCGACTTAAGGTATGGATACCATCAAGTCCAGATTAAGGATGAAGACATCCACAAAATAGCCTTCACGACAAGGTATGGTCACTATGAGTTTGTGGTGGTGCCATTTGGGTTAACCAATTCCCCCGCCACTTTTATGTGCTTGATGAATAATGTACTCAGCAAATTTCTTGAAAAATTGTATTGGTTTTCATTGATGATATCCTAATCTACTCCAAGGATAGAGAGGATCATGAAGAACATCTTATACTCGTACTTCAAGTACTAAGAGAGAATCAGCTCTACGCTAAGTTTAGCAAATGCGAATTTTTTCAAAAGCAAGTCCATTACTTAGGCCATGTTATTTCTAAGGAAGGGGTGGTAGTAGACCCCGACAAGATCAGATCTATCATGGAATGGCCTACCCCAAAGGATGTATCTGATATCAGATCCTTCATGGGCTTAGCAGGATATTATAGAAGGTTCATAAAATGGTTTTCCAAGATTGGATGTCCAATCACTACCCTTCATAAAAAGGGGATTAAATTCATTTGGACATCAAAATGTGAAGAAATATTTCAGGAACTGAAATACCTCCTGACCTATGCACCCGTACTGAATATTGCAAACCCAGATAATAATTTCCTCGTGTGTATGGATGTTTGCAAGCAAGGACTCGGAGGATTCCTTATGAAAGAGGGATGTGTAATTTGTTACGCGTCCCAGAAATTAAATGAGCATGATATCAATTATGTGACCCATGACCTAGAGTTGGCTTCCATAGTACATGCTTTAAAAATGTGGAGGCACTACCTCCTGGGAAGGAGATTTGTGCTTATGACAAACCAGTCTGGGTTGAGGCACCTGTTTGATCAACGAGGAAATGTCAGGCAAGCTAAGTGGATGGCTCTCCTTGGTGAGTTTGATTTTGAAATCAAACACATCAAAGGAAAGGAAAATAGGGTGGTCGATGCCCTTAGAAAAAGTATAAAAATGATTCATCTAGCAGCAGTAAACACCTGTGAAATGGATGTCAGGGAAAGATTCAGGAATGCACAAGAAACAAAATCATCCTTCAAGACCGTGACCTCATACCTAAGGAAAGATCCTACAGGACTAAAGTATGAAGGCTACCAGATGCTCGATGAAGGCATGTCAGCTTACAAAAACAAAAATTATATTCCAAACTGTGACGAATTGAAGAGGTTCATAATGGATGAACTACACAAGAGACCGTATACTGGTCACCCAGGATATCAGAAAATGATCACGGCTACTAGGATAAAATTTTGTTGGTCTGGATTGAAGAAATAAATAGTTGACTATATAGCCAAGTGCCTAGAATTCCAGCAAGTTAAGGTAGAACACTGGCATCCAGCAAGATTCTTACAACCCCTACCAATCCTAGAATGGAATTGGGAAACCATCTCCATGGATTTCATCACCAGATTGCCAAAGTCGACCAAGCAAAATGATGCCATCGTGGTTGTGGTGGATAAACTGAGTAAGTATGCTCATTTTGTCCCTGTCAAGTCAACCTGCAAGGCAATAGATATTGCCAACATATTCATGAAGGATATATTCAGACTACATGGCATGCCCAAGGAAATTGTATCGGAAATACACACCAAATTTACTTCAAGCTTTTGGAAATCCCTAATGGTTGGTTTTGAGACTAAATTGTTGTTCATCATAGCCTATCACCCTCAAAATGATGGACAGACAGAAAGAGTGAACCAAATAGTAGAAGACATGCTAAGGATGCATGTAATGCATCAACCTAAGAAGTGGGAAGACTACCTACCATTGGTAGAGTTTGCCTACAACAACGGTTATCAAGAATCCTTGAAGATGAGCCCTTTTGAAGCCCTCATGGTAGACAATGCAAGATTCCAAATAGTTGGAGTAATCTAGTGGCTAGAATTACAATCGAACCCGACATGCTGAAAGAAATGGAACAACAGTGATTTAGATGAATCAAAATCTAAATATTTCTCAAGATAGACAGAAAAGTTATGCCGACAGAAAAATAACTCCCAGAGAGTTCAAGGCAGGAGACCATGTCTATCTCAGATTTAGACCCAGGAAGAGTTCCCTGAGAATGGGAAACTGTGCCAAGTTGGAACCTCAGTATTATGGACCCTTTGAAGTCTTAGATAGAGTGGGACCTATAGCCTATAGGATAGCACTTCCTCCCACAGTAAAAGCACATAATGTTTTCCATGTTTCATTACTGAAAAAATATGTACATGATGCTAATCATATAATTGACTGATCTGTGATCCAGATGGAGTCGGAGGGAGGATTCCTACCAGAACCCCAATGAATATTAGACGGGAAGGAAACCTCACTCAATAATCAAACCATTGCACAGGTCAAGGTGCAGTGGAAACACTTTGGCCCATATGAGGCTATGTGGGAGATGGAGGATGCCATGAGACAGGCAAACCTGATTTTGTTTACTCTTGTACATACATGTCATGTGGAAAGATAGAACATCGAGGACGATGTTCTTTTAAGGGGGGGGGAATTGTAACACCCTGTTTACCCTAGTTTGTAAATATAACTATATTGGCCAAGGAACTATGGAAAACCTAAAAGTGTGAATGTTTGATTTGATGGACCTTGGTACAAAAGGTCGATGAATGTAATTTCTGTTATTTTAATAGAAAATGGTTACGTTTGCATGACTGCTGAAAGAGGGGATGTGCTAAGAGAAAACCACAAATTCTATGAAAAGGTGGTGGAGGGAACCAAGAATGGTCGCATTAACCTCCATCGAACCAGTACCATGTTGGACTTAATTGCTCCTCAAGAGTTAATGAGGGGATGGGGCAGGCCGCCCATCCGTAAGGCTTCCAGACCTGACCATGGACTAGGAATTTTGAGTCATACACAATCTTGTTGAAAAAGGAAAGAAAGGAAGCGTGGTGGGTAGAGAAAGACTTGAGAAGAGTGTAGAGATGAGAGTCGAAGCCCTTGGGTCCAAGGAAGGAATGAGAACAAGGGAAGTGAGTTATGATCCCAGAAAATAGAGATTGATCTAGGAGAAGGAGAGTAACCTTCATCCCTATCTACTTTTGTATTGGGAGAAGGAGAGCAACCTTCAACCCTAACTTCCGTTGAGCTGGAAGAAAGAGATTGAATCTCAAATAATCATGGTCTAATCTCAGGGGTGGCCAGTGATAAATCCATTGGGAGTGACTGAGCCTATGGTTGGGTGGAAACGATCACCCCTTTCAGAAGTCACATCACGCCTTATGGTTTTGATAAGTGTTTTATTTCCTTGTCCTTTGAATTGTAATTAATGGATGCATGTGAGTATTCATATGTCTATAAATGGTTATTTTATGTATTAAATGATTAAGTTATGAGTATGTGTTCGTTCCCTTGAGAACCTATACTCCTTCTTTATTTTTCCATATGCTCCAATTCAATCACTCAAAGGTGCTTTCCCCAGGGAATTACATCACCATTATAAGAGTCGGAGCAAGCCTCTTAGCATAGCTACCATTTTGATAACCTTACAAGTTACCTTGCCTTGATTTAGAGATTAAAGGTCTGCGAGTTGGGAAGGTGTTCCCTTCAGACTAGTAGTCTAGGAGACTTTGAACTCGCGCCTAATTCCTCAACCAAAAACTTGATTAAGAGTGGGGGGTTATAGCCCAGGAGTTATCTGAAGGCCCAAGTGACCTGGGTCTAGGAACCCTACATAAAAAGGAGTTAGCTCATGAAGTTTTTGGGACCTTTGGAACTCGAAGCACCGAGGTGTCAAATTGCACGATAGCCAAGTTACTTGAAACACTGATGAATTAAGAATCATGAAGCAGAGATGAAGGAAAACCATTTAACGGGAGGAAAGGCCATCCCGATCGTCAGATCGATTCAGACACCCATTAAGGTTAATGATTCAAACATCAGCTACTCAGTTGAATCGACAGTTGGGTATCATTGCGGAGCATGAAGGAGAAAGTAGTGGACGTGCTAGTTCGCGGCCTGCAATTCACCAACATCGTTAATCTCATCGGACTGAAAGATCAATGACCTCGGTTAGACCAAGATGGGCAAGTACCTTTCAGATTGTGGGGGTTGAACTCTTTGATAAAGAGCACGCAAGTTAGGGCCATACAATTATTGTGAATTGTTGATCATTTTTTACCTTCGACCTGAGTTTTAAGAGATCCATGAAATGCAAGGAGTGCGCGGGAAATCGAAATCCCCAAGGAGATCAAACTCAAAAATCATAGAACTTGTTAGAAAGTGAAAATGAGGCCAAGAAACAGACTCGTAGGAGGAACAAAGGTTGAGGCCTTTTGAATACTTAGAAAAATATTCTAAGTCAAAGGAAATCGGAAGCTTAGGAGGAAGAGCATCAATAGTCATTGGATCGTAGCACAAAGATCAACATTCGTCTGATGTAAGTAAGGTGCATAAGCCTTAGAGATTTGTATTCACAAGGGAGTGAACTCACCAAAGTTCTGAAGTCTTAAGGAAATCTAGACCGTTGGATTTCGAGGGAAACATGGTGACAGATTGTGAATGTCGGATAGTCGATTTGAGAGATTCAGTTGAGATTTGAAACTTCTGAAATCTGAAGATCCAAAGCAGATTGCAACCGTCAAATCCATAGGATAGGTGGCGCAAATATATGGACTCCGAGCAAGGACCCAAAGTAAATGAAAACTGTTAGATTTTCTTAAGTAAACGCCAGTTGTAGGATCCAGAGGATAGGTGGCATTAATATGTGGACTCCGGGCAAGGACCCAAAGTAAACAAAACCCATTAGATTGTTTGAATTAAACATCAGTCATCAGATCCAAAGGGTAGGTGGTGTAAATCTGAGGACTGCAGGTGAAGAACTGAAGTAGATCCTATATGTTGGTCGACAGGAGATAAGTGTCAATAGATCAGATATTTCAAGGATCATCACTTTAGAGGTTTCCAAGTGAGGAGTGAGACAAACTCCCTAAGTCCCGAACAATCGAAGTAGCCAAGAACCATCGATCTAAGGGAGGACAGATGTCATCATATCATGGACTCCAGGTAAAACGTCCTCAGAGAAATGGAGAGGGAGGAAAAATGAGATATGATATCTCCGAAGGCTGAAGTCCCGAAGGAGACAAGGGTCATTGATTCAAAGAGGACACACATTAATAGATCATGAGCTCTGAGTAAATTGCACTGGGGTTTCATTTGAGAATTGAGACTGTCAAACCCCGAAGACCTGAAGCGAATCTAGACCATCTGACCTAGAAGACACATGGCACAATTTTTTGAACTTCGGCTAAAGGGTTGAAGTAAATCTCAACCATCCGATTGAAGTGGACACGGAGCAGGAATCCACATACTTTGGGGAAAGGTGAAAGTTGAGACTTCAAAAGTCTGAAGCCCAAATATCTGAAGGGATTACAACCGTTGGATTAGAGGGAGACACACGTTAGTGGATCACCAACTCTGGATAAAAATCCAATGGGGAAAGGGTTTGAGAGTTGAAACTCTCAAATCCTGAACCATGAATTAAATCATGACCATTGATTTAGAAGGGTTAGATCTGATCCGTAGAATTCGAAAGGACAGATCTGAGCCTTCAGATCAGAAGCACTATCAAGATCGTGAGATCGACGGTCCCATCAGATTGTAAGGATTGAAGGTGCACTAACTTTAAAATGTTGAGGGTGGGTCGCAATCCCGACCATGGTTTTGGAGAAAGGACACGTGGAGGCTCAAGATGAATTGTGGGGTGAAAATTAGTTTGGTTTCAAACCACCCTTGGTTGTGCCCGCAATCACATGGTTACATGAGGTGATCACCTAAGGTCACCTCAAGGAAGGACTTATCAGAAAAGGGGCTAGCGCCCAAACTCAGATATTTCACAAGCATGAAGGGAAAGGTTGTGGGTACCATTAGACCTGCACCATGAGGTCAAAAGGGTCTGTGTTTAATTACATAACGCGACCATTAAGGTCTCAGAGATTCATTTAGCTCCAAAACCATAGATCCTTGACTGGGAGGTCGAGCTGGTTCCCTAAATTTCCAAATTAGAAACCGTAGAGAGAGAGGATTTGTTCCAGTAATGAGAACGATTTTTATTTTTTTTTCGCCCCATCGTGGGTGTGTTACAACATCAACGATATTGAGTTTTCTCTACTAGTACGTTGATTCACACTTATCTGAAAAGAATGAATTCGAAGTCATGATCAACCTAAAGGTAAGTATTCATTAATCTAGTTATTCTTGGAAGCCATCGGTCTATTTCTCACCATGAAAACAGTCTTCAGAATGAAATATATCAACTCTTCTAATTTATATCCGGATGGAACTTTTTTTATAGTAATATCGGAAAGAGTTCTGTTGGAATCATTTTTGTCGGAACCATTTATGTCAGAATCATTTCTGTTGAAATCATTTATGTCGAAAAACCTTTCTACCTTGATGGAATTAGACCCTGATGAATCCCTTTTTGATAGATCCTTTCTTCTGAACACAATTTCATGCTAAGTTTTGGAGAAACTATCCCACCGATGTGTCAAATGGTTATTGGTTTGTAAATATTCTTTGAATAATAAAATTTTAATTCCTAAGTGGGTCCCTCACAAAGCAAAGGACAGTGCTTGGCCAACCTGAATTGATTGATTTATTCGTTTATCCATAAGAATTAATCTATCTACGGGTAAAAAAATTTGAAACAAGCACAGTTAACAAGAAATGAATATCCTTTGATACCTTCCCGTCTGAGTCAAACGATTTCTCGACTTTCCCTCTCCAAGAGGAATCCCTCCGATAGTTCACAAAAAAATGAGATTAGTTAATCCATAATGAGTTTGGCACACATCCCAATTCCAGGAAGAATATTCTTTGATACCCTTCCATAAGAATGAAGGATGGTTTTGAATTTATATCTCTCTGATGACTACCCCTTTCTATAACATTCTTGGAGTTGTTCAATTTTGGCTGCTAGCTATTACACAAATACATGAATCGCAACAATCTATATTTCCAAATGCATTAATGGCGAAGTGATATTACACCTACAAATAATTTTTTGTGCACTCAACATCAATTTCATGGGTTAGGGAAATTTTATATCTCCATAATAACCTCAAAACCATCCTTAACTCATTATTAACCTTCGTGAATTTGTTCGAAAGCTCTACTCTGCATACTGTGATTGTAACGTAGCTTTAATACTTGACCCTATTTCAAGAGTAATAGGAATGAAATTGTTGTATTTTTGTATTACTGTACTGTTATATATTTTTGATAGACTTATCAAGTTTTCTGGTTATTGCAGGACATATCAACAACACAATGTCAAACCCGCAGACCAGAAAAGGGAAGAACCTAGCAATAAATATACTTGTACCAATGTTTATGCCACTACCTTCAACAAACCCAAGCACCATCCAAGTTATAGACATCGATTATCACAATGATATCAACTACTATCCTAGGTTCGATAAGATATACAAGGTTTTCAACACGAGTGATTTCAAACTAGAAGATGGTAACTTGTTAGTCTATCAGAATATCCAAAAAAGTGTCATTCATTTATTGGCATCCTGCCCTATGTTATTTCCATACAACGACACAGATAAATGGTTGTGTTTTAAATAGTTGGAACATAGTACAACTACAATCATGGGAAATTCAGGGTTACAGATAGTGTCTCTCATACTAGAAGATGTAAACCTACGGTATCACCTTCGGGAGCCTGGGGTTTCCTTAAATGAAAAATTATTGAATAAATTCAGAAAAGATAGCAAAGATTTTGTTTAATTAATGGAATATTAGTGGAGAGATGAGGATGGGAAATTCAAGCAAGAGAAGAGGTTGATTCCTATCTAGGAAATTAAAGAGCCATAGATATTTTTGAGTACTATACTATGAAGACTATATGGATAAGAAAAGAGTACCCATTTCCAAATGGAATGGCTACCAATGGCCTATATGATAGTGAAGACAAGGTAGATTTTCAAGTGGGAAGAAATATTAATTTTCAACATCTTCCATAACATCAAAAATTTTCCAGGTATGAAGAAACCTCTTTTTACATGTCTGTGTATCTCGTCGATGCCATATGCTCCTCAATACAATTTCCTTCTTTGGGATGGGATTGGGACCAAAGTCAACCCCAAGTACATTTTTATTTCTTGGAGCTCTAGGATATAAATTAAAAGAAGTACATATACAATATATGTGATTGTTTTCTTGCTCCTTTGCATATAATAATGTATGGATATACATCATATAGAATATTCGTGGAAACCATGAAGGGTATGAAAAACATAGAAGACTAGTACTTAGGGAAATATTACACCTACATCAGGGTTTACAGGAATTATGAATCCCCGCACATACTTCCAAAATATGTCCTATATAGGCTACTTATGATGGAAATTGCCTATCAAACCATGGAAACAAGAACAACCTCTCTTCTTCTAGGCAATAGTAAAAATATTTGGCCCACATTCCCTATTTTTGTAGGATATTATTCATTATCGGATGGTCCTCATGCTAGGAAAGAAGCAGATTCTCTACGAGAAATATGTTTGTGCCTAGGGGAAGTTAGAGGACATGACCCACAAAACTTGGCTTTTGACCATATCAAATATATTGGCCTCACTAATTCTATGATACACGAAGTTAAATTTGCAAAGGAGGTATTAAAAGGAGTCATATACTTTGAACAAGTATTTCAAAGTTTTCCTGATGATGTAGCAAGAAGGAAACGTGAGTCAGATGAAGAAGAAAAGAAAAGAATAACTGATGAGCAATTTCAATTACTTCTTGAGGAGGACCAGAAAAAGTTACAAGTCAAGGAACAACGAGAAAAGAGGAAGGTAGATGAGAGACATAAAAAATTTATAACAATAGAAGAAGAATATCAAAGAAAGCAAGATGAAAAGAAAAAGATCCTGGAGGACACCAATAGAAAACTGAAAATTGAACCCAAGAATATCTCCAAGGTCGATGAGAAGAAGAAAAAGGAAGAGCCACTTAAAATTCTTTTCGATGATAGAAAGAACAATAAATATGAAGAATTAAAATATCAACAAGATACACTCAAAAATAAAAAGTCTGAGGAGGAGAAAAAGAGACTGGCTGTAAAAGAAGAAGCACGAAAAAGGGATGAAGAGAAAAAACAAAGGCTAGTAGCAGAAGCATAAGCCAAGAAGAAGAAATAAATTGAAGAACAACAGAAGCTGGTTGAAGTTGAAGAAAAAAATAAATTTAATGAGGAAGCATAATGGCAAAGACAAAAAACAAAGAATTCAAAACATTCCTACTACTCCAAATATAGGAATAGTAAACATCCCTCCCCATGAATGCACTCCTCTTATGGCTATCCCAAGTCATGTCACCTTCTAATACATAGCCGCAATACATTTCCCTCTAACATACAGACTTCCTCAGCACTTCATGCATTTGCAAGAGAAAATGGAATGTCTATATTTGAAGTAGATATAGCCCTAGACTCTGCAAAGGGCCTGAGAAGAGCCCTTAGTTGTAATTGAGCTCAATCCATTAATGAAAGTGTGTTTTTGTGTATTCTTGAAATTTTATCCATGTGTGTTATCTCTCTTAATTTGTGAAATTGGATTAAGAGTTTGAACTTTGTTCTGTATGCAAAATGAAACAAGGTTTGAATTCCCCATAATTTTCGAAGAATAGAAACAGTAGGATTGTCAACAATGAATAGAAGCTACAGTAGTCGTTCATTGTTGATCACCGGAAGGATCAACAATCTAAATCACGTCAAACTATACCATGAAGGAAGGATCATTTATAACCATAGGATCGCCCCACATTTAATTCCTTACCATTGGATCAAAGTTATAAGGACTTTCTAGAAGTCCTGAAAGTCTATTGATGGGAATAGATATGATTGTCAAATCATGGTTAGATCGGTGGATGACAATGTATCTGGAGTTAGAAGACATGAGAAACTTAAGGGAGAATCCTGAACGTTCGATACATATCTATATCGAAGGTTCTCGTTATAGAGGACCATAGGCATCAAATTTTCTAAGGTGTTGAAGGGCCTAAATGTTTTGAGGTTTCGATGATGAAAAACATCAAGATGACGTAAGAACGTCCATTTAGGAAGCGACACATGGAGACAAGGTCCCACAACATACGATTTTCATGGTAAAACTTTGAATATAGATTGACTATGGAGATTAGATCTCTCAGTTCATATCTACAGTTGATATTAAAGTGACTCCAATGCTCTGAGGTCATGAGGTCCGGTGGTCCGATACACGTGGAAAAAATAGAATTAATTAATATCAGATGGGCTAGATTGGATATTCGACCTTGAAGATAGAAAACTCTCATGATAGCATCTCTCATCCATCAAGAGTTATGGTAGTTGGGAAGTGCTCAAAGTATCGATGTCCTGATGTTGAGATAAATCAAGCTAACATTAGATCCCCACTCCGGAGATGCAATGTGGAAGCAATGTTTTAGAGTATTTAGGTTCCATGGCCCTATGATTTATATTGAGTTTAATTAAGGTTATATCAACGACCATGATTGGATCTGAGGTCCATATCAATGGTGAACATTATACCTCTCATTGATCGTTGATCAACTTTAGGATCAATGATCTAAATTCATCGGTTACATCTGTAGAGTTTAAGCTGTGGTTCTTAGCATTGGGTTATATGAACAAAAGAGGCTTGAGTGCTTAATATAATAAGCACTTGATCACACCATATGGTCATGTAGACAGGAAGAGGCTTAGCGTCAGACAAAATGATAGTGCTTGGTTTTAAGCGTTGGGTTCTAACAGTTGGTCACAAGGAGGATAAGTGTGAGGTTTGAACATTGTAGATAAGCACCAATAGAGACCGGTGTGAGAAAAGAGCATTCCAATATATGTTTGAATTATAAATTGGGGCCCATAGAAAGAATTAAGAGCAGCTTGAGCTTGAATATAATGCAAGGTAAATTCATAACTCTACACCTGTGGGAAACCGACCTGGTGGGTCGCTCATTGTAATGCCTTAGTTTTTAGTCCCCATATGAAATAATGTATTTTGTTTATTTGATGAAAGGTAGGAGTACCCAAAAAATTAAATATTCTAGCATGCCTAGGAAATGTGTTGCTATGATCATTATTAATAATAAAATGCATCGTTGGCTGCAAGACAGACAAGGACAAGAGTTATAGGGAGATATGATTCCAAGAGAGAGGGGGATTAAGGGGATAAGTCATTTTATCATATTTTATTCACCCATAATTGTTTTAATGGAGATAAGTGTTTACATGTGCTTCTTTGGGAATTCCATGGGGTTCTTGATTTTCAAGTAAATATTTAAACCCGTCTTGTGGATTGTTTGAAGGTTCTTCTTCACTCACTCTATTCATTCATTATTCATTGTTCACACTCTCCATTCAGTTCACTTTTTCACTCATTCATTATTATTGTTGTAATGGGACCATGGGGAAGAATTATTGAGGAGGAAGCCAGTGTTTGTTGGTTGTAGTAGTGGCTGGTGTGTTTCAGCCAAGAATTAATCATGCATGCCTAAGATGCATTGGCATGTACTAAATTTTATTCACATTTGTGCATCCTGAGAGTCCCAACATGGATATTCTTGACCATGTTATCACTCTGTAAATTTCTTTTGGATGAGGAAGCAAATCACAAAGGTAACCACAAACCAACTTGAGGCTGAAAGCTATCCCTTCCAACCTAGAGAGGGCTCTCTCTCTTCAAATGAATCACTGAAAGGATTGATTTGGAATTTCATCCAAAGGCTAGATATCTAAGGCAATATTAAATTTATAGATTTGGTGGCAAGGTGGGTAGAAAGTCTATTGTGAAATGGAGTCAAAATGGGAGATCAATGATAATTCGATGGGCACTTGGTTAATTGAAAGATGACAACCTCATAGGCAAGGTATAAAATTCCCCTTTACACATTTAAATTTCATTGTAGATGAAGTTAACAGAGAAAACAAACAACCCCTTGGGGCATCTATCAAGGTTGAATCTCAGGGTGATTTTAGAAGAGAGGATATGAAACTATATATAACATAGCACCAAATTTAAGTGAATTCTGCCACATACATATCATTGAATCTTTAAAGAATAAATACACATACAAGATTAACTAAATTAATCAAAACATATAAATAGGAGAAACACAAGCATAAAAGGAAATAATCACATGAATCATTGATATCAACTTACAGGGACTTATGGTCAAAACAAAATTTCTTTAATCTCCAGAAAATGTTTTCAATATTCAATCAATAAAAACTCTCATACACTCCCATCCAACCCTAAGTTGATGTAGCTCCATCAAATATATAAAAAAAAAAACTTTCTAACTTTCCAAACTCAAATTCAACTATTATCCTAAGATTATCTACATTTACATATATTTTAGCAACAAAATATTCAACAAACTGCTACAAGGAAGGAGTCAACATTGATTCATTAATTACATCATAATCACTTGACAAAAAAGGTGTTTAAATCCATTATATGGTGATATTTGACCTTGGTGATTGTTGAAGATGACTTGGTTCCTCTATTTACCTTTCCATGTTGATATAGATACCTTATGGATGCATTCTGGACACTCTATCACAGTTGTGCAGCAAGATTGTTGTGCAACAGAAACCTACAGCAGAAACAAAGCACAGGTGCACAAAAACGACTCTTTTTGCACATTGTTTATTTTTTCTGACCCTGGTTGATGGATGATGATGGCTGATGGTAATCATGGCCTCTTAATGATGAGTGAGTGCCTCATAAATATTGTTCCTCCTTCATGATGACACTTGTTCCTTTAAAGCCTCAAAACCCTAATATGGAAAACTCCAACAAATGAACCCATACTACCTCAGCCTGATCAAGTGATTGGTTGACTACATTTTTAATAGTCATCTCCTTATTAACCCTGTGATTATACTTTGAGTTGAAGATGGCACAAAAAATACCTTCTTACTGCTCAAAAAACAAGACTGTCACAGTTGTGCAGCAAGTCTGTTGCGCAATTATAAATTTCACATTTACATCTTATGTCTTCAAAAAAAAAATCCAAAATATGTATGGGAAAACATGTAATGTCATCAAAAAGACAAAAATAAAAAAATGACTACATCTTAGGGCTCATATCTCAATTTCTCTAGCAAGAAAATCAAGATTGTCCTTTCCTTTTGTGTCTGCCTCCAACTGTTGCAAACCTTGCTTGAGATATCTATTCTCTTTATTCAATGCCAAAGTCTATTGGTATAGGTTCTTCAATTGTTTTTCTAGTGGCAGGTTCCTCCTTACCATTTCCCTAGCATTGTCGATATTAGGCTCACAATAATTCATGAGTTGTTCAAACTTGAGTCTTATCTTCCTGTTTTCCTCCCTAAGTTGAATTATCACATTTTGTGCCTCTATTAGTTGTTTAGTGTACTTTCCTTCACCAAGGGAGGTTGATTTATTATATTTTTTTGATGGTTGATCCTTAGCCAGAGTTCCTTCTTGAGAGTGCAACTTTCTAGTTGATGACCTGGTGAATGGAAGACTAGGCCTAGGATTTTCTTCCACCTATGGAATTTTCTCCACTATATTCCCTTTACCTTTTACCTTAGAGCCTGTTGGAGTTAAAGGAAATGATATTTCACCTTCCTCTAAAGTATTTTTCTTGAAGGCTTGTTCCAAATATTTTTTCTTCATTTCCATGTTCTCATGCTGCAACTATGCTATGACAAAATGAGCTTTATTTAACTATTCTTACAACTCAATGATAAGGTTGTATTTTTCATCAAGGAAAAATCTTTCTGTGAAGGCCTCTATAGATTCATTAGGTTCTTTTGATGTGTGCATATCAAGCATCCTTTTTTCTGCAGACCTAGTAAGTGGTTTACTAGGAATTTTGACCACCTCTGAGGAAAAATGTAGTTTTTTCCATTTCTTTTTAGCTTGTTGGCTCACTACATGTTCCTC
This sequence comes from Picea mariana, assembly GCA_032191745.1. NCBI lineage: Eukaryota > Viridiplantae > Streptophyta > Pinopsida > Pinales > Pinaceae > Picea > Picea mariana. Next base: position 22,873 of record JASDQU010307178.1, read on the forward strand.
AATTTAATTTTCTTATTTTTGACAAAACTCTCAGGGACAGATGTGTTTTTTTTTCTGCAGATGAGGATGTATCTCTCATGCTCTGTGGGCTACTGAAATAATTTGTTGTTATCTTTGATGAAGATGAAAAAGTCTCCCAATCTTGATTCCTTTTTCTGAGTTCTTCTAACACCAACAACTTTATCAATGAAAAATGGAAGAGGTTGGTTTCCACCTGGTATTTCCTTACTTGTACTATGTCATCCATCTTCCCTAGGCTTCTGAAGAGGTAATAGAAAAAATTCAATGGTTTCCTACCAATGAAATGCTTTAAGAGCCTGATATGATATTGGTAAACCATAGTGAACATTTCCTCACATGTGAAAACCCTTTTAATTACCCTCAACAAGTTGATACTATTTTCTAATAGTAGTTCTCTGGGTATGGTGGCTCCAAAATCTGTTTCTCTAAACTCAGTCCTCAAAAATTCATGATAGCAGGCCAGATCTAGTTGCATACATTTGAACCATTTCTCTCCATGAGAAGGGATCTTTGTTGCAACAACTATGGTGTCCTCAAAAACATGAAATTGCATGTTTCCCACCTTAGCTTCAATTCCATTGAATATCAATGAAAACTTCTTTTCCACCTGCATGTTGTACCCCTAAAGCTTCTCACAAAATCTAAGGCAGCCCACTTGCTCAAATGAAATCTTGATTGTTGGATCTGCATTAACTAGCCTTAGGTATTGAGGCTCAAACCTAATAATATTAACACCCCTTTGTAGTCCTCCTCTTTCCTTTTGGAGTCACCATGATGTTGATGTATGTCATTTACCTATGGGAATGAACTAGAAAGACTTTGCGCAGGGTAAAAACGCAACAATTGTAGATGCATAGTGAATAGAAAACTAGGGTTTGATCTAGCAAGGAAAAAGATCTATGTTTAAGGGAAAATATTGAGTCTTTATATTCATAAGGGATTTGTTCCTTTTAAACATATATTAGTAGCTAGAACTAGTGGTTAAGGGGCACAAGAGTAAAGGATGTAGTGGTGTGTAGCGTTGTAAGCAACATCCCCTATAGCCTGTGCGCAACAAACTAAATGAGGGGTTATGCATATTTGCGGAGAAGAAAAATGGTATACAAGGGGTTTGTTGCATGCAAGATGATGAATTTGAAATCCACAATCCATTTAAACTGCCACTTGAACAAATCATTCTCTTTTTGTACTTCAATACACAATTGTGCAGCGTTTAGGAGATTATGCAGCAACTACTGTTTAATGATGCCACATGCCTTCAACAAATCTGAGCTCATGAGATTCGTTGAATCATGACAAGAACAACTCTAACTAATTATGATTGACCAAAAGACCTCTCATAATGACCTTTTGATGAAATGACAATCCATAACCATTTTGACACTAAGACCACAAGAATCATGACTCAAACTTTAGTGTGAGACCCTATTTAAACATTTTATTAACCAAAAAACCCATTGACTCATGAAAATTATTTTCACCTAAGCATGGTCTTTATTAAAGCCAAAACATGGTCTTTATGAGACCGTACACTACACAATGAATTCAGACTCTAATAACCTATTTATAGGACACTAACATTGGCTTCAATGGGGATGGCATCCTCCCCGTGAGGTGCCAAAGAATAAGTAGACAAGTAGCCTAATCCATTTGGCCTTTATTGAATGAATAAACTTGACTCAAAAATGGAATTGACTTTATACAAATGATCATAACTTTGAAAATTGAACTGCATAAAGAGTGCACTTGGTAACACCCACCAAAACCTTAGGGCCTTCTCTTCGGTCTCCAAATTCTGTTGAATGCTACCCAAAAATGCAATACTTAAAATAAATTGATATTTACAATTAAGTGAAATATCATATTGCTTCAAGTGAAATAATGTTTGAGAAACTTTCCATTAACAAACCCTCCACTGATGTATTCTCCATTAAGTTCCTGCAACAAAAATGCATTTCTCCCATGATATGTTGCAACCTTGTATGGTCCCTTCCATAGGTTTTAAAATTTAGCATGTTTCCCCTTGTATTTTTTTCTTTCATCCCACTTTAACACCAAGTCATCAATCTAAAAATTATCATCTTTAGTTCTCTTATCAAATACCTTCTTCATTTTTTCTTTGCACAATTGAGCATTGTTGTATACCTCTTCTATCATCTGATGGACATAAACTAGTTGACTTATCCTCCTATGAATGTCATTTGGTTCAACATCTACTTCCTGCAATAGCTTCATGACTGTCATCCAAATTAAGGTGAGAAAAAATACATCTACACCATAAAGAAGTTGGAATGGAGATGTGCCAATAGACTTCTTTGTACTTACCATGTCTGCCCAAAGTGAAAAAATCATCTTTTTGTGCCAAGACTTCTTATTCTCCTGCAGTAAATTTTTGATGATCCTAATCAGGCTCTTATTATATGACTCATCCAAACCATTACCTTGTGGGTAATAGGTTGTTGAGTGACTAAGTGTGATACCATAATCACTGCAGAAATTTACTAAATTTTTTGACTTAAAATCAGCAGCATTATCATTAATAATCCTTCTTGGGAAACCAAACGTTGAGAGTATATTACCTTCCAAAAATTGAATTATGATTGAATCAGTTGCTTTT
>JASDQU010307178.1:25530-46811 GCA_032191745.1 Picea mariana
CCCTCCACTGATGTATTCTCCATTAAGTTCCTGCAACAAAAATGCATTTCTCCCATGATATGTTGCAACCTTGTATGGTCCCTTCCATAGGTTTTAAAATTTAGCATGTTTCCCCTTGTATTTTTTTCTTTCATCCCACTTTAACACCAAGTCATCAATCTAAAAATTATCATCTTTAGTTCTCTTATCAAATACCTTCTTCATTTTTTCTTTGCACAATTGAGCATTGTTGTATACCTCTTCTATCATCTGATGGACATAAACTAGTTGACTTATCCTCCTATGAATGTCATTTGGTTCAACATCTACTTCCTGCAATAGCTTCATGACTGTCATCCAAATTAAGGTGAGAAAAAATACATCTACACCATAAAGAAGTTGGAATGGAGATGTGCCAATAGACTTCTTTGTACTTACCATGTCTGCCCAAAGTGAAAAAATCATCTTTTTGTGCCAAGACTTCTTATTCTCCTGCAGTAAATTTTTGATGATCCTAATCAGGCTCTTATTATATGACTCATCCAAACCATTACCTTGTGGGTAATAGGTTGTTGAGTGACTAAGTGTGATACCATAATCACTGCAGAAATTTACTAAATTTTTTGACTTAAAATCAGCAGCATTATCATTAATAATCCTTCTTGGGAAACCAAACGTTGAGAGTATATTACCTTCCAAAAATTGAATTATGATTGAATCAGTTGCTTTTCGAGTGGGCACTGCCTCTATCCACTTTTTAAAATAGTCTTTAGATATTTAAATCCATCTATGTTGAGTTGAGGATGAAGGATGTACTTCTCCTATAAAATCCAAGCCCCACTAATGAAAGGGAGCTTCTACAAATATGGGCTTCAAGGGTAAAGGGAACAACTTTCTCTTCCCTTCAAATATCTGACACTCATGACAGCTGGAAAACTTCTTATACACATCAACAAATATAGTAGGCCAGTAAAACCTTGATCTAAGGATTTTATTAACTGTTTCTTTCTAATAATTATGACCCTTGTACTCACCCTTATGGAATTCCTTCATGGTCTGTTGAGATTCATCCTCTAAAAGATATTTCAATAACCCTCCACCATGGTCTTTGCAATATAGGGAACCATTAAGTGCGCAAAACGTTGATGCCTTTTGTTTCAAAAATCTATCTTTGGTCTTTGTCAATTCAGGAGGAGCCTAAAAGTTTTGTAAAACAAAGATAATTTCATTGTACCAAGGTGAATCCAAGATTTTTTTACTTACCTAAGGAGAGACTTCTTCTTCTACACCTTATGAAAGATCAGCAATAAAATGTACTCCCAATAGATCAAAGTTTTATTGTGTCATCATTTAAGAAAGTCCATTTCCTTTGATTATTTTTTTAGGTTTAATATCCAGGTCGTATTCTAATAGATTTTCAATCCACTTACCTATCTTTCCCTCGAGATCAAATTGAGTCAAAATTTCCTTTACAACACTGTTGGGAACATATGCAAGAACATGAGAGTGTAACATATACATTATGAACTCTTTCAAAGCCTTTACTAGGGCATAGGCCTACTTATCCATAATATTGTAATTAAGAGTGGAATCCCTCAAGGACCTACTAAAAAAATCAATAGGTTGCTCCTGATTTTGATTTTTTTTTTGCATTAGTACTCCTGCTATAGTGTGCTCTGAGGAAAAGGAGAAAACAATAAAATTCCTTGAAAAATCTGGACTAACCAAAACAAGATCTTTGGTCAGAGTACCTATTGGAAGCAGGCCAAATCAGAAAGAAAGGCAATTTTGGAAAGAAAGGCATGAACAAGGAAATTGATAGCTAGAAGGAAGAGAAGCATGTGCACATGCATGGAATACCTAACGACGTTAGGGTTAGGGTTTTTGTAATACATCGTAATGATTGATGAGCCAGAAACGTATAAATATAGATACCTAAGAGGTCTAGAGAAGGGTGGTCTTAGAGAGTCTGAAGAGACGATAGGGGGAAGGAGTCCTATTTTGATAACTAGTGGTAATACTTCTATCATACGACCTAATTATGTAATTTTTTGAGTTGTAGAGAGTCGGAAGGGTAGATATTGAGGGATAGATCATAGGCTGAGGAGCCTGGTGTGATCTAGTCTACCTCATAATAGATCTCGACTCGACTGAGGATGAGTTGTAAAGCGCGTGGTGATATAGTTTTGGAACTACCATAATAGAAGAGCTTGAGAGCCAGATCTTTGTGGACGTAGCCCAGGGGGGGTGAACCATAGTAAAAAATGTGTTATGTGATTGAATGCTTGGGTATCTTTTACTGTTTATGAGTAGATGTTAGCATGATGAATGAATAAGCTAATTACATTACATGCATAATTGGGAATGATAGTATATTTCTTTAATAAGTTAAATAGAACTCTCATCTCACACTTCTCAAATCTCCATTCAATCCTGGACTGCAAACACTTGAGTATTGATGTCACCCATTAAGACTATCTTGGGTGAGACTGCGCAGTGCACTTTGTGCGCCGCGTTGCCTTCTGGTTTACCAAGAGGGTCGATAATTTTAGAGGCTTTGTTGGAACCCCAATAAGGCTTGAACCTAGGTCAATCATTTTAAAGGTATAACTCAAAGAAAATTAAACCAACAAATGGTTTTGTTGTCAGTTGGGATAGCATAGGATTGAGTGGATGTGATCTGTTGAAGATCTGTTAAAAGAATGTAAGATCTATGGAAGGTGGATCCAAAGAATACTGAATCGAAGGATGTGAAGGTGAGAAGAATGTGCCTCTATAAGGGGATGTTGAGACCGTGGAATCTCACAAAAGTAGAGATCAAAAGCTGGTTGAAGACAAAGGAGATAGAGTTTGCGTAGAAAGATAACAGAAACCCTAGATTAACATCATGAAAATATCTTGAGAAGTATGTGTTTACTAATCTACATGAAATCTTTTTCTGTGATTTTCCACACTTATTGTAGGAGTGGATATTGAGGTTGAAGGATAACCATGCAATGAATCGAATTCAACAGTTAGAGTGGACCCCAATTTAGATTGAGCAATTACTGTAGGTGAATAACAAATTCACTCGCGCAATAGAGTTTTGGCTCAACAATATTGTAGCAGGATTTATAACAGAATTTGTAGTAGATACCGTGAAGTTGTACAGCGCAGCAGAGCACGAGTTTCTATCCGTTCGTCGAGGAAGGTATATTAGATTGATGTATACATCTATTAAGATATTTCTCTATAATAAAGGTGTAATGACAATGGAATCAAACAGCTAAACTTCCCTACGTGCATGGGGAAGGGGGGGAGAACTGACAGAAAAAGGAGAAATGGAACGAGAAGTGGATAAAGGAAAGAAGGAGGAATCCTTTGACCCAATCATGATGGACGATGACCATATCAAGCAGATCTTGGTGACAGCTGGAAATACGCGTAGTGGAGTACCCTACCAATACAAGGTGAACACCAAGAAGAGAGTTGTAGCCATGAGGTAAGGCTTGGAAAGTGATGAAGAGGAGGTAGAGAATCTCCGGGCTATGGATGAGATTGAGAAAATCCTACACACAACATATGAGAGGAAGACGAGAGGTCCAAGAGAGAGAATAGAAGGCAGAAATCCTATCCATATTAATGTTAGTGTGGAACCCATCAACCCATGTACGACTAACACACCAAAAAGAACACCACTGTTTAGAAAACCAAATTTCGGGTGAAGGAAGGTAGCAAGAAGTACATCTACACAAGGTACAGTGAGTGGGGGAGCCAGTTCAAGAATCATTAGTCAAGTATCTACACCGCACAGAGGTAGTAGTTCAGCATTCAGTATGGTAGGACACGATCCAACCATCAGGTTACCAGAATTCAAAGGAGAAGCGTCGGAGGACCCGAAAAAGCACCTATTTATCTCTGAGAAGATCTGGGAAGAAAAAACTATCACAGACGAGGACACTAAACTTGCACAACTAGAGATTACACTAAGGTATCACGCACTGGATTGGTATATGAGTTTGTCTATAAACAATCCACCATGTACAACTAGAACAATTGCGAATTTCAAGAAGTTGTTGATAAATGAGTTTTAGAAACCAAGTTTAGATGATCAGTACATGAACGAGATGATAGAAATTAGACAGAAACCAGGAGAATCTGTATGGGAGATTGACCAGAGATTCAAGCGACTAAAAGAAAAGTTGAAATATCTCATGAAATATATGCATCACAGGCACATGTTCGTCATTTCACTACTACCACACTTGAAATATCCACTATGACAACAAAAGTTTCAAACACAGAAAGAGGCTCTGCAGTCATCCCTGCAACTGGAAGAAAACCAATATCAGAAGATGGATCTAGCCATAGAAGATATGAAGGAGGATTTGAAGAAATTAACGTTCCAGCTAAACCAGAACAAAATTAAGGACAAACAAGAAGTCGTTATGTGTACCACATGCAGAACGGAAGGACCCCACAAGAACGAATGTCCAACATTCACGCAGTACATGGCAGCAAGAATTCCAAATTCATTACCAATGGGAGAAATATGGTATGAAATCTATAAGAAACAGGGTCACGACCCATATCACTGTCCAATGATGTAGAAGTACCAAACAATCCCAAAGAGTTCATACTGCAACTTTTGCAATTCAGTGGGTCATGATGACAAATACTATAGAACTATGGACTTGATGAGAGAGAGGACATCATATGCATATAGGATGCAGGAAGAAATGATGACTGGGAAATCCACACATCATTTTAACCAAGCACGATCCCCATACAACATTGCACAACTGTAGTATAATACTGTGCAGAAACCATATAATATCATGTAGCCACAGTACAACACAACACAGCCTCAGTACAATATTGCACAGTACAATCAGGAACCTCATTATAATGCGCCGCGAGGAGATCGAGCTAGCTATAGAGGCATAGGAAGAGCAAGAGGAGGATTTGGAAGAGGTAGAGAACCGGTGGTATGTCATAACTATCAACAACCAGGACACTATGTAAGATAATTTCCACTTCCACCAGAGACTTGTATGTATTTTCAGCCATCGGATCATGACACAGAAGAATGTCCTACGTTATTAGGGAAGATCTAGGAAAAGAGGAATCAGAACAATCAGAACGTTCAATGGATTTCAGCAAAAGCGAGGAATGAAGGAGGAAACATCAACATAGTTACACGCGGAGGAGATAAAATAGGAAATGTCGTAGCATGACAAGAGCCAGTACAATATCAATGGGTGAAAAAGAATGTCGAACCAAGGAAACAGTTCGATGCGTAGAATGAGAAGGAAACATTTAAGCAATCCAGACAAGAATTTTTGAAGCCAGATACTATGTCAACCTCAACTGCGCATCATAGCAAGGAAGTACCAGAGTACGAGATGCCTCCATCATTGGATCATACCAAGGAAATGCAGTCCCTGGGACAAGTAAGTACAATCAAAGGCTTTTTACAATCATGTGTAAAAATATGGAATGATCCATCCTCTATCAAAATATTACAAAGTATGTTAGAAAGATGTATCATAGAGACAGAAGGAAAACTAGAACAGAAAACAGTCAATCACCTACATACAAGGAGAAGAACAAGTAGGGAGTTCAAGCTGAATGCCAACATCAGAGATTTCAACATGGGAGATATCATACTAGATCTAGGATCTAAAGTCAATGTATTACCCAAAAAGACATGGAAATGGATGGGAGAGACCGCATTAGGATATTCACCCGTTCAGTTGAAACTAGCAGACCAACACAAATTTATACCAATTGGGATACTGAAAGTAGTGATAGTAGACCTGGATGGAGTGTGAATAAAAGCTGACTTTGAAGTAATAGAGATAGTGGATGGCACAAGACCACATCCAGCATTGCTCGTCTTGGATTGGGAATTTGATAAACAGGCCATAATCAATTTAAAGACATGAAAAATGACATTTGATTCAAGCGAATACAGGGTCACTGCACCATTAGACCCATCGGAAGGGAAGAGGTTTGTAGAACCTACTTTCTTAGACTTGGAGGAAATTATCCAGTTGTACAAAACAACTTCGCGAGATGAGGATTACGTGAACCCAACTGTAGATGGGATACTCATTTAGAAGAGCATTACTTCATGTGTGTCAGACTCAAATACAGGCTTAGAGAACTAGAAACAGAGGCTACACGAAGTTTCCACAAGAAGATGTGCAAGAATAGACCGTGCAATAAGATGGGTAGGTACGTAAATAAGGGAACCACCCAGTTTCCATGGGGTAAATGATCTAGAAGAATTCTTGACACATTATGAAGATGAAGTGTTACAAAATCAGAGACTCTTAGCACTAGATATAGCACTTAAGGCCACACTTTCAAGATGGTGGGGCGCACACAAGGAAACAATCAAGGATTAGCATCAAGGTAAAAGGTTACTGTGCATAAGGTTTGGCATAGAATAGAAAATAAACCAACAACAAAAATATGATGGACACGGGGCACCAGAGGAACACTTGGAAAAGTGAAAAGCGTTGTGGAAAATGACACCCCTAGAGGAATGGCCTTATCATTTCGTACATACCTTAGAGGGAATCCTAGCAAACTGGTATATAGACCAGGAACTGCACAAAGGAACTGCAAGCTGGCTAGTACTACAATAGAATTTTACAGTCACTTTCTCATTTGAGCATGAGAACCCCAACATAGATGCATCACTCAAACAAATAAGAGGGGTGATATTCATTCAAGAACTAGAAGTTGAACTCATAACAGAGGAACAACAGTGGAACAAATAGAAAGTGAAAGAACTATTTTCATCCTACCATGTGCAGGAAGAAGTACCAGAGAAAGATGATCTGTGTGATATTCGGATTGAGGAAGCGAAAGGAGAAAGAGAAGTGGAAGGTCCACCTCTAGAATCAGAAGTAATTGTTGTGTCGATCAAGGTGAAGAAAGTCAACATTGGGACAATTGAGAATCCCAAAATTTCCAGCATTGGAGACTACTAAGATGAGCAAACAGTAGAAAGCATAATAGAGTTACTACGCAAGTACAACGACCTGTTCCCCACAACGTTTATAGAAATAAAGAGCATAAAAGGAGAGCTAGGTTAAATGAAGATACCACTCAGAGCCGAGGCAAGACTGATTAGACAGTGACCATACAAACTAAATTCGATATATAAGAAAAAATTCAAAGCGGAGATCAATAGGATGCTCAAAGCCAAAATCATAGAACCCATGGAAGAATCAGAATGGATAAGCTCGATGGTAGTTCAAGAGAAAAAACAAGGCGGGATAAGAATATGTGTCAACTTGAGGAATTTGAACGACGCATGCCTACATGATCCATTCCCTACACCCTTCAAGGATGAAGTACTAGAGAACGTAGGAGGACAGGAAGTTTATTCATTCACCGACGGATTTTTAGGATACCATCAAATCAAGATAGCGCCAGAAGACAGATACAAGACCACTTTTGCTACAGAAAGGGGATCCTACCAATACATGGTCATGCTGTTTGGACTGAAGAATGCACCAACAATATTTTCTAGAGTAGTCATAGTTGCGTTTAAGGAATTTATCCACCAGTTTCTAGAGGTATACTTGGACGATTGGACAGTCTATAGTTTGTTGAAAGACCATTTAGAGGTCTTGTGGCGGATGTTAGAAATATGCAGGCAGTTCCAGATATCGTTAAACATCAAGAAGTGCATATTCGAAACATTGTTTCAGATACTATTGGGCCATATAATATGCAAGCAAGGCTTACTAGTAGATCCTTCCAAAATTGCAGCAATCGTTAACCTGACACCACCAAAAATAGTTCTACAACTAAGAGTGACATTGGGACACACAGGATACTACAGAAAATTTATCAAAGGGTATGTGCAGATCACCGTTCCAATGGAGAAACTATTAAGGAAAGATGCAAAGTTTCAGTGGGATAAGGATTTTCAACAAAGTCAGGATACGTTGAAATAAAAGATGGTAATAGCACCAATACTAGTATTCCCAGACTAGGAGAATACATTCCACATACATGTAGATGCATTGGCCATAGCACTTGGAGATATTCTGGCGCAGCCAGGAGTAGGATATTTGGATCATCCTATAGAATTTGTTAGCAGAAAAATGTCAGAATCAGATCAGAACTACAACACTAGAGAGAGGGAAGGCCTATCTATGGTCTACGCACTTCAGAAGTTCAGACACTACTTATTAGGGAAACATTTCAATATGTTCACATACCATTCATCCATTAAGTAACTAGTTAACAAAAGAGTGTTGGGGGGGAGAATCTATCGATGGCTACTGTTGTTTCAAGAATTTGATTTTGAAGTAATCGTCAAGCCAGGGAAGTTGAACGCAGGACCCGACCACCTATCAAGGGTCACGAACAAAGAGGAACCTACAAATTTAGAGGATAACTTTTCGGATGCACAGTTGTTTTTAGTCCATATTTCCAATGAATACTTTGTAGACATCATCCATTACTTGAGTATAGGGAATGCACCACAGGAATATAACACCACGCAGAAGAAAAACCTGGTAGTACAGGTTGTATATTATCATCTGATTGTAGGACACTTATACAAAATGGGCGCAGATAGCATCTTGAGAAGACATGTGCTAGAACATGAAAGACCAAGGATTTTAGCAAAATCCCATGAGGGAATAGCAGGAGGACATTACGTAGAAAAAGATACCACGTAGAAGGTATTGCGCGCAGGACTATGGTGGCCAACCATTCACAGAGACTCAAAAGAGTATTGCCAGATATGTGATGGCTGTCAAAGGGTTGGTAAACCGAATAGAAGGGACGAGATGCCCCTGTGACCACATGTAACTTTGCAGTTATTCGACAAATGGGAAATATATTTTGTGGGACCAATTAACCCACCAGCCAAGAGGACAAGAGCAAGGTGAATTATCACCATGACAGAATACCTGACAAGATGGGCGGAAGTAGCACCAGTCAAAGATTACAGCGCAAAGAGAGAAACACACTTTCTATTTGAGAAGGTGATCACTAGATCTGGTTTCCTGGGGATTTTGATAAGTGACCAAGGAACTCGCTTCATTAACAACACTATTAAGGCTATGACTGAGGAATTTCAAGTCCATCATCAAAAGAGTACACCATATCATCCACAAGCGAACAGAATAGTAGAATCCTTTAACAAAATCCTTGAAAATGCACTAACGGAGATCTGTAACGTTAATAGGGATGATTGGGACCTCAAAATACTAGCAGTATTGTGGGAATACAGGACCACATGCAAGACGTTGACAGGAAACACGCCATTCAGATTGGTATATGGACAAGAAGCAGTGGTGCCATTAGAATTTCTAGTACCCAATCTGCGCATAGAAGCAATTACGAACATGACAGAACGAGGTGCAGTACAAGACAGGCTAAGTCAACTGATGATCATGGAGGAAGATAGGATCCTAGAAGGGTTCCACCAACAATTTCAGAGAGAAAGGGACAAATCTTGGCACAACAGATGTATCAAGAGGAAAACTTTCAAGGCAGGAGACTTAGTGTTGATGTATGATAGTAAATCCATTCAACATCCAAGAAAACTCAGAATGCACTGGTTAGGACCATATGAAGTAAAAATTGTCACAGATGGGGGAGTTGTATAGTTAAAGGACTTGGGAGGCACATAACTCAAAGGGATGATCAATGGGAGATGACTTAAGATTTAAAAGGATAGTCGACCACCCACAACTTGAAATTCACCGCACAGTAAAAAAAGAGAGAGAGAGACAGATAGTACAAGATATCAAAAGGGAACAACAAAGGCATAGTGCGCCAAAACTAGAATGAGCACGTGCCAAAAGTAGAATGAGCATGCACGCTCGGAAATACTAGCCGATGGAGACAATGTCAATGGTTAGTTCAAAGTGAAAACAAGTGGGAAAGGCGGATACGGCAAAATAAGCGCCAAGTGACGGAGGTTAGCAGAATTGAATGCTGGAAACGACTGACGGGGTGTTGCATTAATCGCTCCAACTGTCGACGGCGAGGGAAATCGATGGCAAGTACGAAGGAACCAACGGTTCAATTAAAGCATAATAGTGGTAACATCCCCAACACGCTTCACATGACACCCATACAAAGCAAGGATGCGGGAGAAGAAAGGTTATTGCACAATTGGAAAGGGCACAAAGAAATAGAGAATATGCAGCAGAGAGTGAAGGTTATAGAGGTTGCAAAGGCCACTGAGCTCGATGAATGACAAGTTTTTACCACCATGGCACCACCTAAAAAAGGAGACTTCCAGACGACCTCAAGATAGTACCAGAGCACAATCGCAACCGCAGGGAAGAAAACAACAACCATCTTAGCCAGCAGAAGTCATCAATGTGGATGAAATCCCATCATCGGATACAACACTAGGAATCCCGACACCCATTGAGGAAGAAACCCAATAGACAGCACCTGCGGACATGTACATCGATATTCCAGAATAGGGGCAGGGTCGACAAAATGAGGACGCATGCAACCTAGGGCACCCAAAAAACCCTGAAGAAGCCCCGAGATTCAATGGGACGGCTCCAAACCAGGAAGAAATGGTCCCGTCGAAAGAATAAAAAACAACCACATTAGAATAGCCATAGGAGGGAGTAGTGGAAGATGTCACTATCCGACCAGAGGATTATGACAGAGAATAAAAAATGGAGTTTGGAACCTCGAGTCAACCACCACCACAAAAGGACAAGCAAACGGTACCGAGGTCACTGTGCAGACAACCCATCGCAGCAATTGTTTTACCATGCATACCGGAAGGGGTACGTGTACCAGCAAATTTGTTAGGTTATCTAGAGAAATTGAGGTACTTAGACCATGATGTAATGGACATGGACAAGTTCCCAGAGTTCGCTAAAAAGGTCTACCTACAGACTATGGGTATAGGACCCTTTGGGGAACCAATCCATCAACTAGTCCCATGGGCAGCAGGACTGGCTAAAACCAGAATTCTAGGTTTGTTGGACCTATCACACTTTGGGAGAGGCCAATATGAAAACAGTTGCATCAAGTAGTTGATGGCGGTCACACATGGCGGATATTTGTGGATGGAAGACCTCATCTCAATAGACGTAGATATCATCACACACATCACAAGGCTGCCATCACGGGGCATGGATCTTGCACAATTCCTCGAGGACAAAACAAAGGAGAAAGAACTAGCTGAGGAGATGAAGAAGAAATATGACACCTAAATGGGGTCACATGGAATCATTATCAAGAATATTAGTGACATCACGACAAGAATGGCCACAAAAATTATGGCATGCAAGTTTCTCAGGAAATGTCGCAAGGAGGAAGTCTCGGTCGGGTTTGTGATAGTTGTAGCATAGTGTGTCGAGGGAACCACACTCATTTGGGCCCCTTATTTGTTGAATTTGTTCCTAGACGATTGCAAGGATGCGCAGGATCTAGGGATAGAATTTCATTATTCATGGTTTCTCATCCTGATAGCCATGACTGGATGGAAGGAGCCGAAATACTCATTTTTTTCCACTAGACCCAAACCCTACCATGGAGCATGATACTTATCGCTTGGAGCCGCTTCGAACGCCAAGAACGGGATAGTGAATGTAGCTATATTCGAAGGATATCTCCATGACCTACAGGACACAATCACCATCACTTGGAGGATAACACCAGAAGTTGTTGCACACTATCAAGGCATAGTCAAATTCAAAGCCACTAGACATGTGATGTGGATCCAGGCACGGAAGGACCCCGAAAATCAATGGCTACAACTGTGTTACTGCATCACAGAGGGGGGCATACAAATAGCCATTAAGGATTGGTAAGACGAATGGAGGATTCCATTCCTCACTCGAGAAACACCTGCAAAGATAGAGGAGGAGGAGGTAAGACAGGAACACACACATGCTGAGGAGGTAAGGCAGGAATAGACACAGCCTGAGGAAGTAACAGTGCCCAAGAAACCAAGCATAGGTCAGAACAAGGTATAGAAAAATAAAGGGGGGACATCCAAGACATGAGTCCAGATAGGGAAGAAGAACACCACACAAATTCCACAGGTACAACATAAACATGTTGATGCATCACAGAGAACTACATCAAGTGCTATGCCATAATAGCAAGGCCAAACTAAGAGGCCAGTCACCTAGATGGGGGGTGCGCACAAGAAGAGAAAGGCACATAGAACGCCCCAAGAATACATGATCATTGAGGATGATGTGTACATTGTAGTCCAAATGGTCCAGGATCGCACAATCAAGGATTTTGAGAATGTTGCATGCTTAAGGGATAGAATTGAAGAAGAGATGGAATACATGTGAAATCTCCTCAGATAGATTAGTGAAGCGCAAGCAGCCGACAACAGTGTAGAAATGGGCATGTCAGTGTCATAGATAGGAGGTGAAGTTGGATCAAGCGAGCAGGATAGGATCCAGACGACAACACAGTCGAGCTCAACATTTCACATCACACCCAGCATGTTGCACATGGAAGAAATCGTGGGGAAGACACCCCTAAATGACTTGGCTCAACTGCCGTTGGTATTTTCGTGGATACCAACCAAGGCCTTGTATAAACTGTTGGTCAGCATTACACAGGAGGTACAGTCTCACGCATGCACAAAGACAGTGTAATTGTAGCAGGAAAAGGATGATCGGGACATGTTTGAATTGGTACTTGAGTAAGACAAGCTCGAGACCAAATATGAGAAGGAACGTGTGAAGGGACTGGAGCAGAAAGTGGTCGTAGCCTAGGAGAAGATCCCAAAGAATGCGCAGACGACTGAACTCATGGTGATAGAGAAGATTGATCATATTGTTCATACAATCAATCAATACCAATAGGGTATCGAGAATATTTGGGAGAATCTCACACCTACCACTCCACCTGAGGTCAGGGAGCAAAGGAAACAGGAGGCAATAGTGCAGGTACAAGAGATATAACAACAAGTCCACGTTGCGGAAAACTTGTTCGAGAAAGCAGCGCAGCTCTGGACAAAGCTAGAAGAGGATCAGCAAGTCCAACAGTGGGACTAGGAAGGAGAAAGGATAGGTGCAGCTATACAGGACCCCAAACTAAGGCAGAAGACAATGGCGATCACAGAGCATGTCAAAGAAGCGCAGGACATGAAGAGACTACAGGAAGAACTCATAGCTATGCAGACACATAAAAAGGAGCACCATGCTCAAATAGAACCACTCCAGGAGTGATAATTAGAGGTCATTTCACAGGCAGACGAATCCAAAACATACATTGCACAAACCCAGGCAGAGTGTGCAAGGATGGTTAGTGACGAGATTGCAGTGCAGATATTGGATGCAATCAAGGAGAAGACCATGCAGGCCCAAACACAAGCAACAAAGCTCATGGAGAAGTTCCAAGAAATCACCAGGGAGATCAATGAATCACATAGAGGTTAGGTGGCTTAGGATGAGCCACATGTCAGTGTTGGGGGCCTATTGGAAGTAGGCCAAATCAGAAAGAAAGGTTATTTTGGGAAGAAAGGCATGCATGAGGAAAGCAACAATTGGAAGGAAGAGAAGCATGCATGCATGCATGGAAGACCTAATGACATTAGGGTTAGAGTTTTTGTAATACATTGTAACGTTTGATGAGCCAGAAATGTATAAATATAGATACCTAGGAGGTCTAGAGAAGGGTGGGCTTAGAGAGTCTGAAAACACGACAGGGGGAAGGAGTCAAATTTTGATAACTATTGGTAATATTTATGTCATATGACCTAATTGTGTAAGATGTTTAGTTTTAGAGAGTCATAAGGGTAGATCTTGAGGGTCAGATCATAGGCTGAGGAGCCTGGTGTGATCTATTCTGCCTCATAATATATCTTGACCCGACTGAGGATGAGTTGTAAAGTGCGTTGCGTTGTAGTTTTGGAACTACCATAATAGAAGAGCTTGAGAGCCAGATCTTTGTGGATGTATCCCATGGGGGATGAACCACGGTAAAACATGTGTTATGTGATTGAATTCTTGGGTCTCTTTTATTACTTATGAGTAGATGTTAACATGATGAATGAATAATATAATTACATTACATGCATAATTGGGAATGATAGTAGATTTATTTAATAAGTTAAATAGAACTCTCAGCGTACACTTCTCGGATCTCCATTCAATCCTAGACTGCAAACACTTGAGTATTGCAATCACCCATTAAGACTATCTCAGGTGAGACTGCCCAATGAACTATGGGCACTGCGTTGCCTTCTAGTTTACCAGGAGAGCCGATAGTTTTAGAGGCTTTGTTGGAACCCCGGTACACTTGAACTTAGGTCAATCATGTTAAAGGTATAACTCAGAGAAACTTAAACCAACAATACATTTACCTCATCAAAATACTTATTTGCATATTTTTCCCATCTTATTCCATTTCCTTTCCTCAACATATTTGTGATATGCTTTATTATTTCAACCAGATTAGGAATAAATCTTCTCAAAAAATTTACCCTACCCAAAAAATACTGTACCTCTTTTTTTCTCCTTGGAGTACTGTTTTTTGTATTGCATCCACTCTATTGGGGTCAATTCTGATACCATCCCTTGAAATTGTGTGTCACGACAATTTTCCTTCCTGCACAACAAAATTAGACTTATTTGGGTTGAGAGAGATCCCAATTTTTCTGCACTTTTCAAAAACTTACTTCAAATGCTACAAATGTTCACTAGCATAGGTTGAATACACAGTTATATCATCTAAGTAAATGAAAATGAACTTATATTGATCCTCAGCAAATGTTATTTCCATATCCCTCTAGAAGGTTTCCCCTACATTCATGAGTCCAAAGGGAATTTTATCATAAATGAAGGTGCCCCATGGGGTTGTAAATGATGTCTTCTCTTGGTCATCTAGGTGTGCCATGATTTGGTTGTATCCAGAAATCACATCCAACATTGACATTCTCTAGGAGCCTACAATATTTTGCAAGATGTGATCCATTTTTGGCAAGGTGTAATTTTCTTTGAGAGAGACTCTATTTAAATTCATGAAGTCTATACAAAGCCTTATTTCTCCACTTTTCTTTCTGATAGGAAGGATATTAGCTATCCATTTGGAAAATCTTAAAGAGACAATTATTTTAGCATCAAACATTTTCCTTACCTCCTTCTCAATGAGTGGCAGCAAGAGTGGGTCGATCCTTCTCAGTTTTTTTCTAAAATGTTTATGATCTTCCTTAATCGGTATTGTGTGTTGAATGATGTTCTTTTCATACACTTTTCGATCTTCATAACTCCAGGAAAACACATCAGAAAAATACCTCATCAATTCAATATGTTTATTTCTATTTTCAGGGGTCAAGGACTTGGACAACTTGACAAATTTGGGCTCTTTATCAGTCCCTATATTAAATTCATCAAATTCAGATTCATTTGGAGTTACCCTGGGATTTTTATCTGCATCAATTTCACCAAACAATATTTCAAGAGGTACAAGACCTTTGGGAATTAAATTTCTCTTCAATTGAATAATCTCTTTACCTACTATTTCATTCACATAACCATCTGAGATTGAAACAAAAGTTGCATCTTCATATTTATCATAAAAATTCTCCTCCTCAATTTGTATATTTGCATACTCTTCTTCCATCTGCAGAAATATGATAATTTTCTTGTCATTTTCAAATACATGCCAATATTTGACATTATCTGGGATGGTTGGCCTATGCTTGACCTCAATTTCATATGTATTGTTAAGATAAATTGGGATCTTGAAAACACTTGCTGATGTGGCAAGAGCATTTGCAATCAGATTTGGTTCCCTTAACACCACTGAAATGTTATATTCACAAAAAAATTCAAGCAAATCCAAGACTATATTCCTATAGGCCCTCATTCTAGGATGCTTAGTTTGGTATATACCTTTGACTTGGTTGATTACAATTTTGGAGTCTCCATGTACAAATATCCTCTTTTCCCCCAAATATTTCAAAGTGTTCAAACCTATAATGAGAGATTCATATTCATCCATGTTATTTTTGCAATCAAAGGCCAACTTATAGGAACAGAGTTTTGACTTAGAACTAGCATCAGGAGGAATAATCCAGACACCTTCCCCTGCTCCTTCTTTGTTAACTACTCCATCAAAGTCCATATTCCATATATCCTCATATTCATTTATGTTTTTCTCTAAAATTGATTCTTCTTTCCCCTGAGATTCCCTTGAATCCAGCATTGCATTATGAAGAGTTACATAACAAATATTTATCCTGGTATAGAATGGAGGCACATCCCTATCATCACCACTTTCTTCAACCCGGGGGCCAACCAAAATGGCAGGATGATCATCTTGCACATTAAGGGTATCATATGTCTATTCCATTTTAAGCATTTATATAATATTATTTTTGTACTCCACATTTCTTATCAGTTCATTAAAAGGCATAGAAATCCTAATTTTCGCCATTTCACTTTCAAAATTGAAGGGAGTTGAACTTTTTCTACCTCTTTAGTCGTTGCCTCTTTCCTTACTTCTGGAACCCTCCTTGGGGGGTCTTATTTTTTCTTACCTTTATCTAGTGTGTCCTTTTTTGGAAGATCTTTTTTCTTGATGACTTGAAGAGGGAATATCAACTTTGGGGTCCTTCGGAGGATTTGTTGTTGTTTTCTTATTTATGATATTATATTGTTTCTGAAATTCCATGATTGCATTATGACATCCTTTCCTATAATATTCCTTCTCCACTAAATCATCATTTTGGTCGCGCATGAACATAGCATGTTCTTCTTTAGTTAGGTAAATTTGTGTCTCTTCTAAATCAAAGAAATGGATGCCTTCAGGTGGTTCCTCAAAAATTTATGTAGCATAATTATTTTGGAAAGGGAGTCTGACTGGATGATCAGTTGGATTCCTTTGTTCCCTCTGCCTTATTTGAGGAACTAGAGGCCTTCTAAAATTTAGATTTTTGGCTTGAATCTCAAGAGGCTTTCTATCCAAGGACAATTTTTCTACCAATTTCTCCATGGTTTTTACCATCAATTTTAATTTTACATCTTATGCTTGAGAGGTAGAAGGTAGTGCTTCTTTTTTAGCCTTCTTCTTTTCAGCTTCTATTTGGAGTTTGATCTTTCCTGATGTTTCTAGGTTCAATTATACTTCAATTGCATCGTTCATCATATCATTCAAGGAAGTGGACCTTCTTTCTCTTAGTAGAAAATCAAATTCACTCTCAAATGCATCGGCATAATGGAGTTGGGAAGCTCCTGGAGGAGGCTTTACTTGATCAGGGATAAAGTTATAAACCTTCATAATTATAGTGTAAAATTCTTGGACTATCTCAACAGGGATTCTCTTCAAATTATTGTATTGTGTCAACAGCTTCAGAGGGATTTTCTTATCACCCCACCTCCCAATAAAAAGAGTTTCAAAATTCCAAAAATTGGGAATGTTAGTTGTTGGGAGGGACTTAAACCATTTTCTAACTTATCCTAAAAAACTCTGTGCAGGTAACCTCATCTTAACATATTCATAGTCCACTTATTCAATATCTATGAAATCAATGAATCTATCCAAATTTTGTTGAGTTGTTATGTCTCCCTCTACATCAAATTGTTTTATTCTTTATGCATAATTATGTGGCAGGTCATGAAGTGCATCAAGGAGAGCTAATGGGGAAAATTTGGCTGCCATGATTCGAGGTTTTGAAGTAGAAGGTTGACTAGACGATGAAGCCTTAGGGGTACCAACAGTTGTGTTAGGTGAAGTCACCTCATGAATAATTGAAGAAACAATTAATGACTCTGTAAGAACGGGATTGATCAATGAAAGGAATCTCTTATCATCAAAAATAATTCGGGACATATCTGACTCTGACTTGGATCTAAACAAATATTTCTCAAAGTTGATATCAAAATCCATATATTGAATATCCTTTACTCCATATTTAGGAAATGATGAAACTCGATCCAAAAAAATACTTGATTGTGGTGCTTTATTCTCAGTTTTGCATGAGATATTTTCTGGATCATCAACATCTTTTGGAGGATTAGAATCTGAATGATTCCTTGTGTGTTTCCTTTCTGTAGCTAGAATTCTCTAACAAAAAAATTATCTGCAACTAATCTTCAAATTTGGAGTCGTCAAGGTGAATATTCAGCCAAGACTGTGTCTGGTTCACTTTCACCCTCGGGAACTAGATATAAAAATTTATCGTTCTCCCAGGGAAGATTTCACTTTCGTCCCCCACATCGGCGCCAAAATGTTATCACTCTATATATTATTTTTGGCTGAGGAAGAAAATCACATAGGTAACCACAAACCAACTTGACGCTGAAAGCCAACCCTTCCAACCTAGAGAGGGATCTCTCTCTTCAAATCAATCACTGAAAGTATTTTTTTGGAATTTCATCCAAAGGCTAGATCTCTAAGGAAAGATTAAACTTGTAGAGTTGGTGGCAAGGTGGGTAGAAATTCCGTTGGGAAATGGATTCAAAATGGGAGATCAATAATAATTTTATGGGCACTTGGTTAATTGAAAGATGACAATCTCGGAGCAAAGGTAGAAAAATCCCCTTTACACATTCAAATGTCATTGTATATGAATTTTACAGAGAAAACAAACAACCCCTTGGGGCATCTATCAAGGATTAATCCCAGGGTGATTATAGAAGAAAGGATATGAAACTATATATAACAGAGCACCAAATTTAAGTGAATTCGTTCACATACATATCACTGAATATTTAAAGAATAAATACACATGCAAGATTAACTAAATTAATCAGAACATATAAACAAGAGAAACACAAGAATAAAAGGAAATAATCACATGAGTCTCTGATATAACCTTACAGGGACATCTAGTCCAAACAAAGTTTCATTAATCTCCAGAAAATGTTTTCAATATTCAATCAATAAAAAATCTCATACACTCCCATCCAACCATGAGTTTATGTAGCTCAATCAAATATATACAAAAATGTCTTTATAACTTGCCAAATTTGAATTCAACTTCTATCCTAATATTATCTACAGTTACATATATTTTAGTAACAAAATCTTCAACAAACTACTACAAGGAAGGAGTCAACATTGACTCATTAATTACATCATAAGCACTTGAAATAAAAGGTGTTTGAATCCCTAATATGGTGATATTTTAACTTGGGGCTCATTTAATATGACTTGGTGCCTCTACTGACCTATCCATGTCGATCTGGATACCTTCTGGATTCATTCTGGACACCCTGTCATAGTTACACATCAAAGCCTTGTTTTTCACCTTGTTCATTTTTTCTGACCTCAGTTGATGGATGATGATGTCTGATGGTAATTATGGACTCTTAATGATAAGTGAGTGCCTCATAATGATTGTTCCTCCTTCATTATGATACTTGTTCCTTTAAATCCTCAAAACCCTAATATGGAAAAATGAAGCAAATGAACCCATACTACCTCAGCCTGATCAAGTGATTGGTTGACTGCATTTTTCATATTCATCTCCTTATTACCCTTGTGATTATACTATCATTTCCATATTACACAAAAAATTCCTTCTTGCTACTCAAAAAACAAGACTGTCACAGTTGTGCAGCAAGTCTGTTGTGCAACTGTAAATTTCACATTTATAGCTTATGTCTTCAAACAAAAACTCCAAAATATATATGGGAAAACATGTAATGTCATCAAAAAGACAAAAAGAAAAAAAATGAGTGCATCTTAGGGCTTAGATATCAGTTACTTCAGCAAGCAAATCAAGCTTTCCCTTTCCTTTCTTGCCTGCCTCCAACTGCTGCAAACTTTGCTTGAGAGCTCTGTTCTCTTTCTTCAATTCCAAATTCTATTGGTACGGTTTCTTCAATTGTTTTTGTAGTGGAAGGGTCCTTCTTACCATTTTCCTAGCATTGTCTATAGTAGGATCACAATCATCTAGGTGTTGTTCAAAATTGAGCCTTATCTGATTGTTTTCCTTCCTGAGTTGAATTATCAAATTGTGTGCCTCTCTTAGTTGTTTAGTGTAACTTCCTTCACTAGGGGAGTTTTCTATCTTATATTTTGTTTTTGTTTGATACTAAGTTGGAGTTCCTTCTTGAGAGTGAAACTTTCTAGCTAATGACCTGGTGAATGGAAGCCTGGGCCTAGGAATTTCTTTCACCTCTGGAATTTGCTCCACTATATTCCCTTTACCTTTTACCTTGGATCCTATTGGTGTTAAAGACTCTGATCTTTCACCTTCCACTGAAGTATCTTTCTTGAAGGCTTGTTCCAAATATTTTTCTTCATTTCCATGTTCTCATGTTGCAACTATGTTATGACAAAATGAGCATTATTTAACTGTTTTTTCAACTCAATGATAAGGTTGTCTTTGTCATCGGTTAAAGTTGTTTCTATGAAGGCCTTTGGAGCTTCATTAGGTGCTTGTGATGTGTAAAAAGCAAGCATAGTTTTTGCTACAGACCTAGTGAGTGGTTTACTTGGAATTTTGACCACCTCTGGGGAAAATTGGAGCTTTTTCCCTTTCTTTTTAGCTTGTTGTCTTACTACAGGTTCCTCAATTTCCTTTGCCCTCTTTTTGACAGAACTCTTGGGGAACAATGTGATGGTTTTTTCTGCAGATGAGGGTGTATCTCTCATGCTTTGTGGGCTGCTAAAATAATTTTTTTCTATCTTTGATGAAGATGAAAAAGTCTCCCAATGTTGATTCTTCTTTCTGAGTTCTTATAACACCAACAACTTTATCAATGAAAAATGGAAGAGGCTAGGTTCCACTTGGTCTTTCCTTACTTGTACTCTGTCATCCATCTTCCCTAGGCTTTTGAAGAGGTAATAGGGTAGATTCAAGGGTTTCCTACCAATGAAATGCATTAAGATCCTGATATGATATTGGTAAACCCTAGTGAACCTTCCCTCACATTTGAAAAACATTTGAATTACCCTCAACAAGTTTCTATGATTTTTTAATAGTATTTATATGGGTATGGTGGCTCCAAAACTAGGGTTTAATCTAGCAAGGGAAAATATATGTGCTTAAGGGAAAAGCTTGAGTCTTTAGATTCATAAGGAAGGTCTTCCTTTTAAACATCAATTAGTAGTTGGAATCGATGATTAAGAGGCGCAATATTAAAGGATGTAGTGGTGAGCAGTGTTGTAAGCAACATCCCCTACATGTTAGACAACTGAGAGGGGGGGGTGAATCAGTTGTTTCCTTGATTAAACAATTATGGTTCTTTTAAACTCTTTGTAGAGACACTGAATGATAATCACAATAATGTAGGGAAATAAACAATGGCACTTTCAGCATCATTCACATATATGAGAAACACAGAGACAGATATTTCCCGAGGAAACCCACGCAGGGTAAAAACCTC
>JASDQU010307178.1:49100-66451 GCA_032191745.1 Picea mariana
TTTAGGATATTAGTAATATATCCTCAAGTGATGACTAATGAGTTAGTTAAGATTGCCTAGCCTAGTCATCATGCATGATTTTAGGATCTAGAGCAAATCTCTCTATGAGGTGGCATCACCCATTGTACTATAAATATGTAACATTGGAGTGAATAAGAGTGTGTTGGCTATTATGACTTTTCCGCCATGTTGTTGTTCTTGTCTCTAATTTATTTTGTTTAGTTTCTTCATTGTGCACTAGTTAGTTCAACCAATAACCCTTAAAGAGGGACGAATTTCAGACCAAACAACTTGTGTGATGAGTGATGATGAAACAATGCGAGTATTTTCTCTCTATTTATACAATAACAATGACCTTTAATTAAAATTAGGTCATAAAAAGGCCGACCTGGCCAAATTACATTAAAAATCTAGTTTTTACATAAATGAAGGTAATTAAACCCCAAATTCAGTTCCAAAGGTGACGTCATGCCCTTCTAGGGTGACGTTGAGCTCCTAGGGTGGAACGCTGGGCCCCATATGTAGAACATTTGGCCTCCAAAGGCCCTCGATGATGCCACGTGCCAACTAGCACACAATTGCCCTCATAAATTCAAACCCTAGCTCTAGATGACGTCCAGGGTCATAATGATGATGTCATGGGCTCTCAAGGATCAACATCCAGGTGTAAGAGAAAGATCCCCCTGGGTCTAGGTCTATTAGAGTGTCTCAAGGGAAACATACTTCTTTCTTTCTGGTGCAAGTCTTTTATGTCTCTTTTCCCCTGGTTGGGGTCACAACATCCATCTATGGGATTTCAGGTCCATGGAGGTCCAAGCTAATCATTCCCCCATATGTACCTATCCATCGATCAAGGTTCTGCAGCAACAACAAGTACACCCTCCAGGGGTTCATAAGTCACATGGATAATAACAATGTTAATCACATATGATAATCAAATTACCTAAACATGTGCATAAAACCTCCCTTTACCTAGACAAATGCTCAAAGACATTATGCAGTTTAATAATTCAGGTTTGGAGAAGGTCTCAGGATGTCCTATTGGGATAATCCTCCTTAAGTTTGGGGTGTTTCCCAGGTGAGAACCAATCTAGTTCATGTAAGTGTGTGTGAAGTGGCATGGGGGGAAGTGTTTGGGCACATGGTGCAGGGATAATAGGGAAATGTAGATCTTACCTGTGGGTGACTTTGTAGAGGGCGAGCTGCACCTTATCATGGATGCCATTGTTTACTAGCCCATTCAATGCATTTTATTCTTAGATTTATTTCTTTTGGTCTGTTTCATTCATGCTTCAAGGGAAGAGCTGGGGGAAACTGTTCTAGATTGGTGACTAGAGGTGACAATGTTACCCACAAGCATTTCACGAAGATGAGAAGGCTGGGTTGTGATGAGAGCCCCTTTCTCTTGGCTATTCCACCAAGAGCCACTACCCTGGTTTGGTGACCAAATAGATGGTAGTGTCATACCGCTACATTCCCATGGTCCTAATAGGTGGGCTAATGATGAGACCTCCCATCCACCAACTAGTACCTTGGATTTTAATTTATCTTATGGGTTCCCTTTTCTTAATGAGAATCTTTTTACTGCTTTCTCAGGAATCCCTGGGTGAAGCATATCAAATGTTTCATTTTGTATTTTAACTCTTTCTGGCTACTTTTACCCTTTGGGCCTTTAGCCCCTTCTTCCCACAAGGCAAGGTACAATCCTTCATAGTGTGGAAAACTCAATGCCTGAACTAAGGTGGGGGGAAGATGAGAGGAATAACGATGGAAAGTGGTAAGTATGGAGGGAATGGATGATGAGCTTTCATATACCCACCCAGTGGCAACTCATCCTAAAGGGAGATCAACTTACTAGGGAATCATGTCACCCTCCCAGGTATGAACAACTTAAAGAGCATAATTTCCAAGAAAAAATTATGAAATGAAGGAGAATTCCATGCAACATACTTAAGTTCTTCAATAATCAGAGTGATACATACCATGATACCTGGACTCATTACCTCGTGGTGCAAGACTTATTGCTACTTTAGGACTAGGCTGGTGGGATGGATGTTGTTGGTGTTGATAGATGGGCTACACTGAAGAAAAGATGGGTCCTTCGGGCCATGATCAAGTCATCCAGCTCTTGACACTCCATGTCTAGGACCTGTGGGCCTCGAGACATGGTCTCCTTAGTTATCCCTAGGTAGGGGATAAAACATGGCTCCAAATCGGGGACATGTGCTCACTGTAGAGAGAAAGAGAACCTAAACATCTCTGGTATGACCTATTCCTGCTAAATCTCAAAAAAATGTATTAGTAATCCTTAGAGTGGTGATATCACCCCTTGTTCATATATGATAATAAAATAACGTCTCTAATCCAACATATGATCATGATCATGCATATATACAAGTGAGACAAAATAATATGTAAAATGTAACTACAACTATGCTAACATGATATGTAGATGGTATATACAATGGATGAAAATTCCTACCTACCTCTACTTACCTGTTGGTTGAATGCTAGGTTCAGTCAAATAACCAGTGAAACCATCCCCAAAAAATCAATAATACCTGCCTATGTGCTTCATCATAAACCAAAACAATGACAAGTCAAGCACAGAAATAACATGAGTTAGAACATGTATCACATCATCAGAAATCGTAAAGTCTAGCTCATGGAGGTGGGAGGGAGGGAAAAAATTATGCAAAGTCACACTTCTAGGAAAGTGCTCAATCCACCTCAAAAAGGGATCGTGAAAAATCAAAGGCTCAAAAGACTCACTCAAAGAGTCTGAAGGTTGGATACCTTGGATGTCATCACATCCTGAGGTCTAGGAAAGGACTAGTAAGAACCTAGAGGATGACTAAAAATTTCTTAAGGGAAGGTTGAAAGACTGAGACAATAAACTTATTCTTAAGGTATTCAACATACCCTTGGATTCTAAAAGAAGGATTTGCTCTGAAGAAAACTCAAGACAAAGGATATGTTTCCCAACTACACCCTTAGTGACATAACGAGGTAAAATAGTCAAGGGGGATGGACATCCTTGTCACAAGTATCCTACTTTAGGCAAGAAATGTCCTCACCTTTACCAAAATATGAGCACAACGACGGTTGATAATATTCTTCATAGAATAAATCCAAGTGATCAAAGGAATACTCATCAAATTCCTCAAGGTATGACCTAAAATCATCAGGAGAACATTGCACTAGGTCATCCTTGGATGATTGGATTTTTTTTGTAATTATATCATAATCTTGTTTCCAAACATTAAAATTATTAAGAACATCATATGATTGTTGTAAACACAACATTTGAACATATCCTTCCATATCATAAATGGGATCCTCATTAGAACCAATCACATCCCACTTACATCTTTCAACGCATATGAACTCATCAATATTATCAACCATGTCACTACCTTTATCATAACATGAAGGATTTAGTGCATCCAAGGGCTCCTCTAGTACTTCTTCACTTTCCAAATCATAAAATAAAGCATCATCAAAATCTTGGAAAGGGAAACAAATTACCGTATTCACTTCTTGCTATGCAAGAGCGTCAATGGCTTGGATGACTTCATAAAATGGAAGAGGGTCTAGTACATCATCCCCAAAACTCATCTCTTTAATCATGTCTTCATCAAAAAATGAAGGACCTAGCTCTTCCAAGGGTTCCTTTACTTCTCCACCTTCTAAATCATATAATAAAGTGTCATCAATGATTACTAGGGATAACTAAATCAATGATTACCACTTCCCATTTCTTCTCTAGAATTGGCAATGGCTGAAGCAAACCCATTGGGTGTCTATGCTCAACTTTTACTCTCTGACATTCCATACATCTGGAAATAAAATCAACAACATCCCTCTTCATTCCTGGCCAAAAGAATTGGCTTCTTACTGTTGCAATTGTTTTATGGTAACCAAGATGTCCAACATATGGAACATTATGTATTTCTTTTAATACCAAATTCCTAAGTTCTCTAGAACTAGGAACATAAATTCTATTCTTATCCATAAGTAATCCATCTTCATTAATATCATACTCTTTAATTTTCTGCTGTACGTTTTCTTGCTGTAAACTTTCTTTTACCTATAGGTAATGCTGATCTGTAACAAAAACATCTAAAATTATGCTCTTTAAATCCGAATGATGCATACTAACAATTGTATTATGCATGATATATACTCTTTTGCTAAGTGTGTTAGCAATGAAAGTCACACTTTGACTGCTAAAGTGTAATCCCAACATCCATTAGAATGTAAAATATAATTTTGGTTTTGAATAGGTGGATCAACAAGATAGAGAAAGAAAGGGAGAGGGCAGTAAACTGCATATCAGTAGGCTACACCAATGGGCAATGGAGTCACAAACATTCTACTCATCGAAGGCACTAAAGATGATCAACAGAAAAAAAGATTATATGCTAATAGGTGGAAGAATGAAGAAGGAAAACATAAGATATAATATTCACTAAACGTATATCCCCTTAGTTTAATGAATCAACAAATACTTGAATATAAACAATGTCTGATGGGAAAAATACAACAGATCCTCTGTTGCTTAGGGATCCATAAATCATTGACAGCCTTTGAAACTCAAATCACCAATATATTCAAATAATAAGATATATAAAAAAAAGAATAACAATCTTAAATCACAACTCTCATGAGTGTCCAATAGCAGTAATGCTTACAATCATAAAATGCCCACAGGCTTACAAATGAACACACACAGAGAAAATGTCTACTCCTACTCTCTCTAGCCTCTCTTGGCTCATGAATCCAACCTCCCTACCCTCTTGTACAATGAATATATATCCATATAGGTCCTTTATATATCATCAATTCAAACTCCAACCCCTTTCCCAAAATAGAAATAGTTACAAACAAAGAATGACACATTTTAACTGATTTCCTGCTTTCCACAAGGTGAAATTGTGAAAACTAGGCTTCAAAATGCCACTTGTAATTCTCAAACTACAATAGCTGTGTAAAATATAAGAAATATGTGTCACAAAAACATGTCAATAGCTGGACATAAAATGTGTCGCAAAAACATGTCTCAATCAGGAAATCATGAAAACTGAAAAAATAGGGCTCAAAGACTCCTTCGGATCTCCCAATCCGTGACACCTATGTGAAAAATGAAATAGGTTAATGTTCTTGGGTCCTTGCTTGAAAATAACCTCCTTTTGATTTTGAAAATTCATCCTGGTTCACCCAAAAATCCTCTCAAAATTAAACTGGTCAAAAATACCAGTTCAACAGTCTTAGAAGAGAGTTTCTGCAACACATTCCGTAGTGCATTTTGACATAAGCGTAGCGTGCAATTGGACGAGATTTTGAGATATATTTTATGCATACTTTTTCTGATATGAAGGTTGGATAAGGTAGCTCTGGATGTCCTAGAACCAACCGAACCTTGAAACTTGCAAAAAACCACCTGTAAGACACATAAAAATTCATTTCCCCAAGCTTACTCTAGAAGCGTAGCGTGGGTTGAAAAACAATGGCATAAACATGAAATTTGGGGTGTTTTCCGAGTTTTCCTCCAAAATTAGGAACTTTCATGAAAAACCAAAGACATATTTGGGATGTACACATCAAAAGTCATCCATCCATGCAAGGCTGACCCTTATTGGAGCCTCTAAGCAAAAGCGTAGCGTGAGCTCGCTGCGTTTCTGTGCATCATGAAATTGCCAAAATACTAAAATTTGACCAAAAATCTCAAACTTTTCTGCAAACATAGGGCTCAAAGGTAGAGAAATATCTCTCTAACCATAACACTTTTTGCAAAACTGAGAGTTTTTTTTGTTATTTGGTATGTGATGAACAAAAACCTCCTCCTGGTTTCAAAAATACCTTCTCATTTGTTCAGAATCCAAGTTTGAAGTTAGTCACTCAACAATTGTAGAAGTGCAATGTGCTCTCAACAAAAACAAATTGTGGTCTTTGATATGGTGTTTGGAGGCCTTCCCAGAGGATTTTTGGGCTGAAAGTGGTATGGTTGGAAAGCTTATGATGTCTACTAGACAATGGAGTCATCGAGAACTGCAAACACCTTTTCAAAACCCCTGAAAAACCGACTTGAAGACGAGTTGTTCAAAAGTGCAGGAACCGTCCTATAGCAATTGTATTTTGGGAATTTATCTAAAATCATAACACATGTGCATAAACTGAAGGAGGTTTTTGTTCCTTGGTCTATTATTGACAAAAACCTTTTTGAAACTTTTTATGACTCAAAGAACAAAACTAAGGTGAATTTGTTTGACCCATACAATATTACGTGTTAACATCTGGCTCCATAGTGGATGGCATGCTCTTTGTGAGCTGCCAAGAACATGCAGTTCCAATTTCCTTATCCATTGGGCTATGGAGTCATATTTGCAATGAACCTATGAAACACTGCCAAAATATGCCACTTATTTAAGCAAATTGACTGATAAACTTGTTTCAAACTAAAGGAAAGCAAATGCTTGAGAGGCGAGCTTATTACCTATGCTACCCTACCCTAAGCAGATAAAAAACTTGCTCAAGTGAAGGAAAATTTCCACAGTAACCATTCAAGAAACTTCATGACTGAAGGAATCCCATCCATACCACTGATCAATAGAGAATAACATAGGTTTGAAAACAGAGATAAAAATTCTTTTAGAGAAACATGTTTATCCATGAATACATGTGAAGTAATGAAAACTAGAATTTTTAGACAATCTGAAACATATGAATGCATATAAGATGCAATTGGATCCTCGAGACCATGGTTGGAAACTTGTTGATTAAGAAAAGACAACTTCTCATACATACATTCCTCTTTACTTGAAAACAAACAACCTTCTGGTTCCCTTGAGATCAGATTTTGATTATAAAAAATTGCAGTCTCTTTGTTTTCAGCATGATGATCACAAGAAAGTGGTACAACCACGTTTAAATCACATTGATAATTATGATCATTCAAGAACATATATCTATCTATGCAATCATCAGTTATAATATGTTCAACATGCTTTGAAAACTGATCATAAACTAGACATGCATCCTTGTCCATAGAAAAATATGCAAATGTTTAATAATTCGATTCCAAATGTGAATCATACTTACATCCTTGCTACTGTTCCATATCTGATTCATACTCATTGTCTTCTTGCTCATATGCATGCATATTTTCAAAGCAAACTTGCTCTTGGATCCTCTTGGAAGCACAAATGTTCTCCTCAACTTCTTGGGCATCTTCAAATAAGCATGTTGAGGATGAAGACTTCCTTTCTAACAGGAGAAGGACAAGCCCCGAATGCTGATCCATAACATAGTATACCATGGAAACAGTCTCTGAAGGTCGGATTTCCACTGGCATGCTATGATAAACACTGTAAAACCTCCTATTGAAGACGACCAAGGCTTCCTTTTCCCCTCTCCTCAAGGCATTAAAATCATACAAGTACTGATCAAGGGACTTGTTCTCACCCCAACAATTAAAAAATGCATTGCATAGCTCGATCCAAGAACCAATAGAATCGACTCTGAAACCTTTAAACCACAAAACAACATCTCCAAACAAAGATTTGGAGAACAACCTCATGGTAACATCATCATGAACTATATCAAATTGATCAACAAAGTTCTCAAAGGCCTCCAAATGCCTCTCAGCTATAACATGATCTTCTCCAGAGAATCGAGGAAGATACTCAAGGAAATCAAGAGGATAAGGATGAAGGTGATATGGCAGCCTTAAAGGTTTAAACATCTTGTCTCTGATTCTAGTTTGAAAACTAGTGGGCTGAATATGAGTTTTAAAAATTTTATGACAAGGTTCAACAATAAGAGCATAAGGTGATGAGATCTGAAAAGGATTTGAATCAACTTCAACCTCCTCAAGGTTGCAAGGGTGATCAAATTCAAGAGGGATTTCAATACAAAGCTCATCCTGATGAATAGGCTGAGGTGAAGATACAATATCAACATCTACAACACATGCATAAGAAAATTCTTTTTCTTCCAAGCATGGATATATAAAGGAAGGCTTATGATCATTCGAATAGACAAAGCAGAGGATAATTCTGTTTATACATAAAGAGAAAGAGAGAAATGAGCTGATAAAGAAAAACAATATTTCATGTAGAAAGCTCATAAGATGATACCTGGTCATTCCCTTTCGTATGGTCATATTTCTATGAACATGATCCTCCCCAGTGGAGTCTTTGATTGTGGAGTCGTCAGGTAGGTAATGATAGTCAATTTCTATGTCCCTCTCTTGTCGACCATCAAGATATGGATCTTTGTCATTCCCCAGGGAAGCTAGATTAACACTTTGTTCCCCGAAAATGGCACCAAAAATGTTAGCACTGAAAGTCACACTTTAAATGCTAAAGTGTAAGCTCAACACCCATCAGAATG
The DNA here is from genome assembly GCA_032191745.1 of Picea mariana. NCBI lineage: Eukaryota > Viridiplantae > Streptophyta > Pinopsida > Pinales > Pinaceae > Picea > Picea mariana. The sequence continues at coordinate 57,495 of JASDQU010307178.1, forward strand.
TAAAATATAATTTTGGTTTTGAATAGGTGGATCGACAAGATGGAGAAAGAAAGAGAGAGGGAAGTAAACTGCAGATCAATAGGCTACACTAATGGGCAATGGAGTCACAAACATTATATGCTGATAGGTGGAATAATGAAGAAGGAAAACATAAGATAGAATTTTCACTAAACAGATATCCTCTCAGTTTAACGAATCAACAAATACTTGAATATAAACAATGTCTAATGGACAAAATACAACAGTTCCTCTGTTGCTCAAGGATCCATAAATCATTGGCAGCCTTTGATCCTCAAATCTGCAATATATTCAAATAAGAAGATATATAAACAAAATATTAACAATCTGAAATCACAACTCTCATGCGTATCCAATAACAATAATGCTTACAATCATAAAATGCCCACAGGCTTACAAATGAACACACAGAGAGAAACTGCCTACTCCTACTCTCTCTAGCCTCTCTTGGATCATGAATCCAACCTCCCTACCCTCTTGTACAATGAATATATAGCCATATAGTTTCTTTCCAGCTCACAAATTCTAACTCCAACCCCTTTCCCAAAATAGAAACAGTTACAAACAGAGAATGACACATTTTAACTGATTTCTTTCTTTCCAGGAGGCGAAATTATGAAGACTAGGCTTCAAAATGCCACTTGTAATTCTCAAAATACAACATATGTGTAAAATTTGAGAATGGGTTTTATAGATAAGCTCGTTCTAAAGAAAAAAATCTCTCATTTTCTTGAAATTCATCTCCATCTGACCGGAATACATGTCTCAATCAAGAAATCATGAAAACTGAAAAAATAGGGCTCAAAGATTCCTTCGAATCTCTCAATCCATGACACCTATGTAAAAACTGAAAGAGGTTAATGTTCTTGGGTCCATTCTTGACAATAACCTCCTTTGGATTTTTAAAATTCATCCTGATTCACCCGAAAATCCTCCTGAAATTCAACTGGTCAAAAATACTAGTTCAACAGTCTTAGAACAAAGTTTCTGCAACACATTCCGTAGCGCATTTTGACAGAAGCGTAGTGTGCATTTGGAGGAGCTTTTGAGACAGATTTTATGCATATTTTTGCTGATCTGAAGGTTGGATAAGGTATCCATGGATGTCCTCTAACCAAATGAACCTTGAAACTTGCAAAAAACTACCTGTAAGACACTCAAAACTTCATTTCCCCAAGCTTACTCCAGAAGCGTAGCGTGGGTTGAAAAGCAATGGCAGAAATATGAAGTTTGAGGTATTTTCTGAGTTTTCCTCCAAAATTAGGAACTTTCATGAAAAACCAAAGACATATCTAGGATGTACACATAAAAAATAATCCATCCATGAATGTATGACCTCCATTGGAGCCTCTGAGAAAAAGCATAGTGTGAACTCACTGCGTTTCTGTGCATCATGAAATTGCCAAAATACCAAAATTTGACCAAAATTCTCAAACTTCTCTGCAAACATAGGGCTTGAAGGTAGATAAATATCTCTCTAACCATAACACGTTTTGAAAAACTGAGAGAGGTGTTTGTTATTTGGTATGTGATGAACAAAACCCTCTTCCAATTTTCAAAAATAATTTCTCATTTGTTCATAATCCAAGTTTGAAGTTAGTCACTCAAAAATTGCAGAAGCATAGTGTGTTCTCAATAGAAATGCAACGTGGTCTTTGAGATGGTGTTTGGAGGCCTTCCCAGAGTATTTTTGGGCTGCAAGTGGTATGGTTGAAAATATTATGATGTCTTCTACACAATGGAGTCATCAAGAATTGCAAAATGCCTTCTCAAAACCCCTGTAAAAATGACTTGAAGACGAGTTGTTCAAAAGTGCAGGAACCCTCCTATAGAAATTGTGTTTTGGGAATTTATCTGAAATCATAACACATGTGAATAAATTGAAGGATATTTTTGTTCCTTGGTATATTATTGACAAAAACCTTTTTGAGACTTTTTATGACTCAAAGAACAAAACTAAGGTGAATTTGTTTGACCCATACAATCTTATGTGTTAACATAGTGTATCAACAAATTTATTTTCTTTTCCCTTGATATGCTTGATGTCAAAGTCACACTGACTTAAAAATTCGAGCCATCTTGTTTTCCTAACATTCAAATTTGGCTATTCAAAAATATATTTTGCACCACTATGGCCTGTCCTTAATTCAAATCATTTTCCCATGAGATCATTATTCCACATCTTAAATGCATGAACTATGGCGGTAAGCTCCAAATCATGTGTGGCATAATTCCTCTCATGTTCTTTGAGTTTTCTGAACTCATAACCAATGAAATTTCCATTTTGAGTGAGGAATCCACCAAGTCCTTCCTTTCATGCATCTGTACAAACCACAACATTCTCCTTTGGGTCAACAATCTTTAAAATATGCGCACTAGTAAGTAATTCCTTTAACATAATAAAATTCTCTTCACACTCTATTGTCCATTCAAACTTTATTCCCTTCCTTTGTAAATAAGTTACGGGATGAAAAATATTAAAGAACCCCACTATAAACCTCTTGTAGTATTAGTATAATCCCATAAAATATATAATTTCTAAAACATTCCTGGGTGCTAGCCATCCTCTAATGGATTCAATCTTTTTTGGATCTACTACTATTCCTTGTTCTCAAATAATATGACCCAAAAAATGGATTTTTTTCTTGCTAAAAATAACACTTACTAAGCTTGGAATAAATATAATGTTCCCTCAACACTTGTAACACCAACCTCAAGTGATGTTCAAGCTCTTTCTCAGACTTAGAATAAATAGGCATGTCATCCAAGAACACAATGAAAAAATTATCCAAATAATTTATGAATATGCCATTCAGTAAGGACATAAACACAAATGGTGCATTGGTTAGTCCAAATGGCACCACTGCAAACTCATAATTTCCATACCTGGTTCTGAAGGCTGTCTTATTGATGTCTTCTTCCTTGATTTTTACCCGATGGTATATGGATCTCAAGTCTATATTTGAAAATATCTTTGCTCCTCTTAGCTGATCAAAGAGATCATCAATTCTGGGTAGAGGGTATTTTTTCTTCACAGTGACTGTATTCAGCTGTCTAAAGTCTATACACAACCTCAATGTTCCATCCTTCTTTTTGACAAAGAGTATTGGTGCTCCCCAAGGTAAAACACTTGGACATATGTACCCTTTCTTCAACAACTCTTCCAACTTCATTTGTGATTCTTTCAATTCAAGTGTAATCATTATGTAAGGTGTTTTTTATTCTAGGGAAGATCTTGGTACTAAATCAATAGAGAAATCTATCTCCCTCTTTGGCGGTAATCTTGGTATTTCTTGGAATACATCTTCAAGCTTTTGCAATACTGGAAAATCTTCAAGGCTTGGCCCTTTTGTCTTTTTTGACTCTTCCACATGAGCTGCATACAATTGACATCCTTTCCTGAAACATTTCTTCAGCTGTAAGGCTGAAATATCTCTTATAGAAATGGGTCTTGGAATTCCTTTCACAGTGCTCTATTTTCCTTCTTCATCAAGACATGTAAAGGTCTTGTTATGAAAATCTAGGATGGCATGGTGTTGGTCCAACCAATCCATTCCAATTAGGATGTAATAAGATCCTAATGGGATGATATTCATATCAACAACTGTATTTACTCCATCAAGATTTATTGGACAACTTCTGACAACCTCATTGATCCTTCTTTTGGTTCCAATGGCTAGTTGAACTAAACTTTACTTTCCTAGATTACGTTTCTCCAAATGTAATCTATCCACTATTTTAGGATCAATGTAACAATGAATTGCTCTTGAATCAATTAAAATAAAAGAGGATTATTAATGATCTTACCTTCCACTTCGATCATATTGGATTGGTACTCTTCTTGTCAATCTTCTAAGGATGCATACATCTTTCCCATTTCCTCCACTGTTGTATCCTCTTGGACGTTTGCATCATCTTTGATTTATCTCCTCTGTGAGGGAAATCCTTGTATAGGTGATTTTCCTTGCATGCCCAAAATTGGATTGGTGGTCTTCCTCTTTTCCCCAAGGAATCCTCTTTCTTGGATTCATCCTTAGCAGAAGGATCTTGTTGATTTTGATTAGGGTTGTTTCTATTGAAATGAGGTTTGAAACCCTTCCTCCTATGATCATATTTCTTTTTCTCCTTATCCTTCCAAGATTTCTACATGGATTCTCTACCCTTTCCTTTCTCATACAGGTACTTAGCCTTCTTGATGGTCTCAGTCAATGTCCCAGGCTCATCATATTGAATCTTATCTTTATAAAATTATGTTAGTCCACTTAAAAACCTCTGTATCTTCACTTTTCATCTTTGATAAATCCTACATACTTCAGCAATCCCAAGACCCTATTCTCATATTCTATCATGATCATGCTTCCCAACCTTATCTCAAAGAACTCTTACATCATCTTGTCATAGAAATGCTCTGAAAGGTACTTCTTCTGAAAATATTTCTTGAACTTCTTTCAAGTGATCATGCTCTCATTAATGTGCTCAACTTGCTTAAGCTGATCCCACCACATAACATCTTTCCCATGTAAATGGTATGTGACAATTCTTGCTTCTAGATTTGAGGAGTAGTTATGCAATTGAAAATACCTTCTGAGTCCAAGCATCCATGCTTAAACATCATCTTCCCTTTCTCTTTCACCATCAAAGGATGGTGGCTTAAGCTTCCTCAACTCTCCTTGAAAACTATCCAATTCATGCCTTCTTATTTGGTGCCTAACGTGAGACACTTCTGGACTGCTTATGGAGTCTTCAGATGCATAAAATTTCCTTGTTGAGTAAGGCAGTGAGTGATGTCTATGAGTTCTGCTGGAATTTCTTGAATGAGAAGATCTTCTATAGTTACCTCTTCTTTCATGATATCTTTCTTCTTCCTCTTGTCTCAAGTCCAATCCATTCCTTGCTTGCCTATGCAATTGAGTTAGTATTTGCATTACTTGAGCATTTATCTGATTTTTTTTTGTCATCAACCTCTCCTTATCTGCTTTGTAACTCTGCACTTCTATTTCCAGGATTCTCATAGTCTCTATTAAGGTTTCTTGTTCCCCTATGCTCCCGTGCCCATTTGATTCTATCTCTGCATTACCAACACTGATATTTTTACCTTTGGATTCTTTATCATGACTTAAGTCTCCTCCATTTATTGAATATGAATTCTTATCTTGAACTTATATGGTTATACTCCCTAATTCTACAAAATGCGCAAGCAACCATTTTGTTAGAATTATGTATATTATAATTTTTTTTCTAAACAATGCTACAGGTCCTTTTTCTGCTCAATTCATGAAGAAATATATCAACATTCTCCAAATTATAACAATTAATTGTTATTCTCCTATGAATCGTATTTCTAATGACTATTCCCATGCCCCAATCCAATCTCTAAGCTGAAAGTTATGGCTTCCTGAAAAAGTCACTTTCAGCTTTTTTGTGCAATTAGGATCTTGTAGTAGTAATGGAATGGTTGTGTGCCAATCTTGTCAAATTATTCCATAGGCCCTTTAAACTGGTACACAATTCAAATTCTGCACAAGCGCTTCCTTCAATCCACTTTCCTTATGAACGCAGGCTCGAAACCACATGCTTATCCACTCTAAGCGATGTTCCTTTAACACTTTTATCTTTATTCTTCCACACAGGATCTTGTTCGAAAATGTCTGCGGCTTGTTTAGTTCTAGGCTCTTTGCGCCTCTAATCAACCCCTTTTTCTTATCATGAGACCGATGCTAGAACCAGGTCCTTTGAACTTCAACATTCTTGTATTCTTCTAGAGTAATACTTCCCAAAGTACACTTCACCGAAGTAATTATATTATCTCCTCTAGTAGATCAAATAGTTGAGATTTAATCTCCCTTTGAATGGACAATGTTGGCTCATATGGAGGTTTCAATGAAATCAATGATCACGACATAATGAGGTGTTGAGATGGACAATCCTTATTTATTTCGGGACTTCGACACTTCGAGACTCTGGGATATTACAACTCTCAAGTTTTTCAACTGCCTTGTAGTTAGACCTGCCGAAGTGGTCATAAAGTGACGATGACCACTTACCGTCGATTAACACCTCTGCTTACCTTATCCTTCTAATAGCTTAATCCAATGGATATGAATTAATCAAGTGTTGAGATGGACGATCCTTATTTATTTCGGGAATTCGACACTCCGAGACTCTGGGATATTACAACTCTCAAGTTGTTCAACTCCCCCAGAGTTATACTTGCCAAAGTGGTCATAAAGTGATGATGACCACTTACCATCAGTTAAAACCTCCACTTACTCTATCCTTCCAGTAGCTTCATCCAATGGCTATGACTTAATCAAGTGATGATATATGGATAGTTCTTATTTATTTCAACACTTTGGGACTCCGAGATATTACAACTCTAAAGTCATTCAACCCCCCCGTAGTTATACCTGCCGAAGTGCTTATGCCATCCTTCCACTGCTTGATCTAAAAGTTGAGAAAATATCAAAGGGATGTTATATTGATGGTCTATGTGATTTCGTTACTTCAGGACTCTAGGATATTATGGCTTACCATTTCTTTCCACTATACTCGATCAGAAGGTCGAGTATTCACCCAAAGTTCCTCCTTGATCCGACGGTTGGATGGATTTTGGGGCTTTGACACTCTAGGAATTCCGCCCATTTCTAACTCATTTATTCATAGAATGGTCAACGTCGAATGACCACATAACTCATGAACCCAGTCGAATGGATGAGGTTTTAATGACGACTCTCGTTATACCCGAAATTTCTTAAGTAGATCTGACGGCTCTCATTTATCCACCTTCTCTCCAAGATTTATTTTCCTAGGATCAATGTCCTTCAGAGGTTCAATTCCTCTGAGACTCCTTTGTCTTTACACTTGGATTCCAACTAAACCATGATCATTGATCTGTGCCTTCGGTCAACGATCAACGATAGTCATATCTTTCGACTGCAACAGAGTTTCCTCACAGTTCTGAAGGTGTTTCTACAATTGATCTATTTGGAATTCGATCCCAATAGAAATTCCTTAAGGTGATCCTTTTCCTGATATTTCCTTCGACCTTTCCAATGGTCTTAACACCGCACACTCTGATTTCATGCAACCTAATACACTATCTCTCCTGATATTTGGGATCTCAAAGACATATTCTTTCTTAATGAGAATACCATATTGATCTTCTTGAAATCAATGCCAACACCATAATACCATGTCCAATAGTTCTGGCCCATACCAGTTTGTTTTTTCAACCAGAAGCTATGATACCGATCTGTAACATACCAAGCCACCCCCGGGTCGGGCACACTACCTCAAAAACTATGTTAGAAAATGATTTCGAATTCTAATACTATTTAAATTATTAAATAAGCATGCAAGAAACATGATAACAACACATGAAATAATAAAGATTCATGCTATAGTATAAATAATGTTTAAACATGCCATGCATAGAAATAACCAACAAGCACACATGTTATAACATACGAATCTTAGAGACAATAATTAATACATAGCGGAAATAAATATACAGTAGAGAAACACATGACAGAGAGAAATTATATTTAATGAAAAAAATTCACCGATTGGATGTAGGCCAAGGACGTTCCACCCAAACATATAAAATACTATTCCAAGTCTCAACAATAGGTCACCCCCAAGCCAGGGCTATGAATCCATAAGGACGGTTCCAGTGTGTCACTCAAATTCCCAAACCATTCAACACTCAAGCTCTCACAGGTTTCACAAGAAACATTAATCCAAAGTACACCAACTCTCTTTACTCCAGCTTGCACAACCCAAGAGAATGGAACCCCTTCTTTGTCATGCAGTCCCTCAAGCTATCCAACTCCTTCTAGGGCTCCAATGCATTTGGTGTGTTAGTGTCCTATACATAGGTTATTAGAGTATGAATTCATTGTGTAGTGTAAGGTCTCATAAAGACCATGTTTTGGGTTCCATAAAGACCATGCTCAAGTGAAAATCATTTTCATGAGTCAATGGGTTTTGTGGTTAGTAAAATGTTTAGATAGGGTCTCAGAATAAAGTTTGAGTCATGAGTCATGTGGTCTTAGTGTCAAATGGTTATGGATTGTCATCTCATCAAAAGGTCATTATGAGAGGTCATGTGGTTAGTCATAATCACTCAGAGTCATTCTTGTCATGATTCAATAAATCTTATGAGCTCAGATCCGTTGAAGGCATGTGACATCATCAAACAGTTGGTGTGTTGCATAAGTTGCTGCACAATCTCCTAAATGTTGCACAATTGGGTATTGAAGTACACAAAGTGAATGATTGGTTTAAGTGGAAGTTTAAATGGATTTTGGCTTTCAAATTCATCATCTTGCATGCAACAAACCCCTCAGATACCATTTTTATTATTTTCAAACATACATAACCCCTCATTCAGTTTGTTGCACATGGGCTGTAGTGTTGGCAAATGTTTAACAGGTAGCATATGCTTTTCATTGATGGCAAGTACAATAGTGAAGATGGCAGGATCAGAGTGTGCATCGATGGACAAACAGGAACAATGTAAGCTTGGAGGAGAAGCGTCACTGATCATTGGATCCCATCCAAAATTCCTGACAGCATGAGGACCGTCAGATATGAATAAAGAAAAGAAGAGCGTGCGCTAAATAGAAGGATAGATCTCAGGCGTTAGATCTGAGCGCAGGATTCGACCACCGTTGGATCGAGGAAAACCTGCACGGTGTTTAAAGAACAAGGAGAAGCGGGCGTAATCGCGATATGAAAAATTGTGACTTAATCTGAGCCGTCAGATCAAGTTTGAATATGGACCGTTGATCCCTGTCCATGTCGGAGTTTCAAGGATTGAGAGTTGGAGATGTCAAAGAATTTTGACATCAGGAACCCTGATTTCGCAATATGCAATATCGCGATTCAATCGTAGCCATTGAATCGAGAATGAATCTGGACCATTGATTTAACTCCTT
>JASDQU010307178.1:77460-90907 GCA_032191745.1 Picea mariana
ATATCACCACATTAGGGATTCAAACACCTTTTATTTCAAGTGCTTATGATGTAATTAATGAGTCAATGTTGACTCCTTCCTTGTAGTAGTTTGTTGAAGATTTTGTTACTAAAATATAGGTAACTGTAGATAATATTAGGATAGAAGTTGAATTCGAATTTGGCAAGTTATAAAGACATTTTTGTATATATTTGATTGAGCTATATCAACTCATGGTTGGATGGGAGTGTATGAGATTTTTTATTGATTGAATATTGAAAACATTTTCTGGAGATTAATGAAACTTTGTTTGGACTAGAAGTCCCTGTAAGGTTATATCAGAGATTCATGTGATTATTTCCTTTTATTCTTGTGTTTCTCTTGTTTATATGTTCTGATTAATTTAGTTAATCTTGCATGTGTATTTATTCTTTAAATATTCAGTGATATGTATGTGGACGAATTCACTTAAATTTGGTGCTCTGTTATATATAGTTTCATATCCTTTCTTCTACAATCACCCTGATATTAATCCTTGATAGATGCCCCAAGGGGTTGTTTGTTTTCTCTATAAAATTCATCTACAATGACATTTGAATGTGTAAAGGGGATTTTTCTACCTTTGCTCCGAGGTTGTCATCTTTCAATTAACCAAGTTCCCATAAAATTATTATTGATCTCCCATTTTAAATCCATTTCCCAACGAAATTTCTACCGACCTTGCCACCAACTCTATAAGTTTAATCTTGCCTTAGAGATCTAGCCTTTGGATGAAATTCCAAAAAAATACTTTCAGTGATTGATTTGAAGAGAGAGATCCCCCTCTGGGTTGGAAGGGTTAGCTTTCAACGTCAAGTTGGTTTGTGGTTACCTATGTGATTTTCTTCCTCAGCCAAAAATAATATACAGAGTGATAACATTTTGGCGCCGCTGTGGGGGATGAAAGTGAAATCTTCCCTGGGAGAATGAAAAAGTTTTATATCTGGTTCCTGAGGGTGAAAGTGAACCAGACACAGTCTTGGCTGAATATTCACCTTGACGACTCCAAATTTGAAGATTAGTTGCAGATAAATTTTTTGTTAGAGAATTCTGGCTACAGAAAGGAAACACACAAGGAATCATTCAGATTCTAATCCTCCAAAAGATGTCAATGATCCAGAAAATATCTCATGCAAAAATGAGAAATAAGCACCACAATCAAGTATTTTTTTGGATCGAGTTTCATCATTGCATGAATATGGAGTAAAGGATATTCAATATATGGATTTTGATATCAACTTTGAGCAGTATTTGTTTAGATCCAAGTCAGAGTCAGATATGTCCCAAATTATTTTTGATGATAAGAGATTCCTTTCATTGATTAATCCCATTCTTACAGAGTCATCAATTATTTATTCAACTATTCATGAGATGGCTTCACCTAACATAGCTGTTGGTACCCCTAAGGCCTCATCGTCTAGTCAACCTTCTACTTCAAACCCTCGAATCATGGCAGCCAAATTTTCCCCATTAGCTCTCCTTGATGCACTTCATGACCTGCCACATAATTATGCATAAAGAATAAAACAATTTGATGTAGAGGGAGACATAACAACTCAACAAAATTTGTATAGATTCATTGATTTCATAGATATTGAATAAGTGGACTATGAATATGTTAAGAGGAGGTTACCTGCACAGAGTTTTTCAGGAGAAGTTAGAAAATGGAAAAACCCTCTGAAGTTGTTGACACAATACAATAATTTGAAGAGAATCCCTATTGAGACAATCCAAGAATTTTACTCTAGAATTATGAAGGTTTATAACTTCATCCTTGATCAAGTAAAGCCTCCTCCAAGAGCTTCCCAAATCCATTATGCCGATGCATTTGAGAGTGAATTTGATTTTCTACTAAGATAAAGAAGGTCCACTTCCTTGAATGCTATGATGAATGATGCAATTGAAGTATAATTGAACCTAGAAACATCAGGAAAGATCAAACTCCAAATAGAAGCTGAAAAGAAGAAGGCTAAAAAAGAAGCACTACCTTCTACCTCTCAAGCATCAGATGTAAAATTAAAATTGATGGTAAAAACCATGGAGAAATTGGTAGAAAAATTGTCCTTGGATAGCAAGCCTCCTGAGATTCAAGCCAAAAATATGAATTTTAGAAGGCCTCTAGTTCCTCAAATAAGGCAGAGGGAACAAAGGAATCCAACTGATCATCCAGTCAGACCCCCTTTCCAAAATAATTATGCTACATAAAATTTCGAGGAACCACCTGAAGGCATCCATTTCTTTGATTTAAAAGAGACACAAATTTACCTAACTAAAGAAGAACATGCTATGTTCATGCGCGACCAAAATGATGATTTAATGGAGAAGGAATATTATAGGAAAGGATATCATAATGCAATCATGGAATTTCAGAAACAATATAATATCATAAATAAGAAAACAACAACAAATCATCCAAAGGACCCCACAATTGATATTCCCTCTTCAAGTCATCAAGAAAAAGATCTTCCAAAAAAGGAAACACTAGATAAAGGTAACAAAAAATAAGACCCCCCAAGGAGGGTTCCAGAAGTAAGGAAAGAGGCAACCACTAAAGAGGTAGAAAAAGTTCAACTCCCTTCAATTTTGAAAGTGAAATGGAAAAAATTAGGATTTTTGTGCCTTTTAATGAACTGATCAGAAATGTGGAGTACACAAATATTATCATATAAATTCTTAAAATGGAACTGACATATGATACCCTTAATGCGCAAGATGATCATCCTACCATTTTGTTTGGCCCCTGAGTTGAAGAAAGTGGTGATGATAGGGATGTGCCTCCATTCTATATCAGGATAAATATTCATTATGTAACTCTTCATAATGCAATGTTGGAGTCAGGGGCATCTCAGGGGAAAAAAGAATCAATTTCAGAACAAAACATAAATGAATTTGAGGATATATGGAATATGGACTTTGATGGAGCAGTTAACAAAGAAGGAGCAGGGGAAGGTGTCTGGATTATTCCTCCCAATGCTAGTTCTAATTCAAAACTCCGTTCCTATAAGTTGGCCTTTGATTGCAAAAATAACATGGATGAATATGAATCTCTCATTCTAGGTCTGAAAACTTTGAAATATTTGGGGGCAAAGAGGATATTTGTACATGGAGACTCCAAAATTGTAATCAACCAAGTCAAAGGTATATACCAAACTAAGTATCCTAGAGTGAGGGCCTATAGGAATATAGTCTTGTATTTGCTTGAATTTTTTTGTGAATATAACATTTCAGTGGTGTTAAGGGAACCAAATCTGATTGCAAATGCTCTTGCCACATCAGCAAGTGTTTTCAAGATCCCAATTTATCTTAACAATACATATGAAATTGAGGTCAAGCATAGGCCAACCATCCCAGATAATGTCAATTATTGGCATGTATTTGAAAATGACGAGAAAATTATCATATTTCTGCAGATGGAAGAAGAGTATGCAAATATACAAATTGAGGAGGAGAATTTTTATGATAAATATGAAGATGCAACTTTTGTTTCAATCCCAGATGGTTATGTCAATGAAATAGTAGGTAAAGAGATTATTCAATTGAAGAAAAATATAATTCCCAAAGGTCTTGTACCTCTTGAAATATTTTTTGATGATAATGATGTGGATAAAAATCCCAGGGTAACTCCAAATGAATCTGAATTTGATGAATTTAATATAGGGATTGATAAAGAGCCCAAATTTGTCAAGTTGTCCAAGTCCCTGACCCCTGAAAATAGAAATAAATATATTGAATTGATGAGGTATTTTTCTGATGTGTTTTCCTGGAGTTATGAAGATCTAAAAGTGTATGACAAGAACATCATTCAACACACAATACCAATTAAGGAAGATCATAAACATTTTAGAAAAAAACTGAGAAGGATCAACCCACTCTTGCTGCCACTCATTGAGAAGGAGGTAAGGAAAATGTTTGATGCTAAAATAATTGTCTCTTTAATATTTTCCAAATGGATAGCTAATCTCCTTCCTATCAGAAAGAAAAGTGGAGAAATAAGGCTTTGTATAGACTTCAGGAATTTAAATAGAGTCTCTCTCAAAGAAAGTTCCACCTTGCCAAAAATGGATCACATCTTGCAAAAGATTGTAGGCTCCTAGAGAATGTCAATGTTGGATGTGATTTATGGATACAACCAAATCATGGCGCACCCAGATGACCAAGAGAAGACATCATTTACAACCCCATGGGGCACCTTCATGTATGATAAAATTCCCTTTGGACTCATGAATATAGGGGAAACCTTCCAGAGGGATATGGAAATAACATTTGCTGAGGATAAAGATAAGTTCATTTTCATTTACTTAGATGATATAACTATGTATTCAACCTATGACAGTGAACATTTGTAGCATTTGAAGCAATTTTTTGAAAAGTGCAGAAAAATTGGGATCTCTCTCAACCCAAATAAGTCTAATTTTGTTGTGCAGGAAGGAAAATTGTCGTGACACACAATTTCAAGGGATGGTATCAGAATTGACCCCAATAGAGTGGATGCAATACAAAAAACAGTACTCCAAGGAGAAAAAAAGAGGTACAATATTTTTGGGTAGGGTAAATTTTTTGAGAAGATTTATTCCTAATCTGGTTGAAATAATAAAGCATATCACAAATACGTTGAGGAAAGGAAATGGAATAAGATGGGCAAAAGATGAAAATAAGTCTTTTGATGAGGTAAATGTATTGTTGGTTTAAGTTTCTCTGAGTTATACCTTTAACATGATTAACTGAAGTTCAAGTGTACCGGGGTTCCAACAAAGCCTCTAAAACTATCAACCCTCCTGGTAAACTAGAAGGCAACATAGTGCCCATAGTGCACTGCATAGTCTCACCCGAGATAGTCTTAATGGGTGACTGCAATACTCAAGTGTTTGGAGTCTAGGATTGAATGGAGATCTGAGAAGTGTGTGCTGAGAGTTCTATTTAACTTATTTAATAAATCTACTGTCATTCCCAATTATGCATGTAATGTAATTATCTTATTCATTCATCATGCTAACATATACTCATAAGTAATAAAAGAGACCCAAGAATTCAATCACATAACACATGTTTTACCGTGGTTCATCCCCCATGGGATACGTCCACAAAGATCTGGCTCTCAAGCTCTTCTATTATGGTAGTTACAAAACTACAATGCAATGCACTTTACAACTCATCCTCAGTCGGGTCAAGATATATTATGAGGCATAATAGATCACACCAGGCTCCTCAGCCTATGATATGACCCTCAATATCTACCCTTATGACTCTCTACAACTAAACATCTTACACAATTAGGTCATATGACAAAAATATTACCAATAGTTAACAAAATTTGACTCCTTCCGCCTATCGTCTTTTCAGACTCTTTAAGCCCACCCTTCTCTAGACCTCCTAGGTATCTATATTTATACATTTCTGGCTCATCAAACATTACAATGTATTACAAAAACTCTAACCCTAATGTCATTAGGTCTTCCATGCATGCATGCGTGCTTCTCTTCCTTCCAGGTGTTGCTTTCCTCATGCATTCCTTTCTTCCCAAATTAGCCTTTCTTTCAGATTTGGCCTACTTCCAATAGGCCCTCAACACTGACATGTGGCTCATCCTAAGCCACCTAACCTCTGTGTGATTCGTCAATCTCCTTGGTGATTGCTTGGAACTTCTCCATGAGCTCTGTTGCTTGTGTTTGGGCCTACATGGTCTTCTCCTTGAGTGCATCCAATATCTGCATTGCAATCTCGTCGCTAACCATCCTTGTACATTCTTCCTAGGTTTGTGCAATGTATGTTTTGGATTTGTCTGCCTATGCAATGAACTCTACTTCTCACTCCTGGAGTGGTTCTATTTGAGCATGGTGCTCCTTTTTATGTGTCTGTGCAGCTATGAGTTCTGCATGTAGTCTCTTCATGTCCTACACTTCTTTGACATGCTCTGTGATCGACATTGTCTTCTGCCTCAGCTTGAGGTCTCGGATAGCTACACCTATCCTTTCTCCTTCCTAGTCCCACTGTTGGACCTGCTAATCCTCTTCCAGCTTCGTCTAGAGCTGCGCTACTTTCTTGAACAAGTTGGCCGCAATGTGGACTTGTTGTTCTATCTCTTGTACCTGCACTGTTGCCTCCTGTTTCCTTTTCTCCCTGACCTCAGGTGGAGTGGTAGGTGTGAGCTTCTCCCGAAGATTCTCGATACCCTATTGGTATTGATCAATTGTATGCACAATCTGATCAATCTTCTCTATCGCCATGAGTTCAGCCGTCTGCGCATTCTTTGGGATTTTCTCCTAGGCTACGACCACTTTCTGCTCCAGTCCCTTCATGCGTTCCTTCTCATATTTGGTCTCGAGCTTGTCCTACTCAAGTACCAATTCAAACCCATCCCGATCATCCTTTTCCTACTACAATTCCACTGTCTCCGTGCATGCACGAGACTGTACCTCCTGTGTAATGTTGACCAGTAGTTTATACAAGGCCTTGGTTGGTATCCACGAAAATACCAACTGCAGTTGAGCCAAGTCCTTTAGGGGTGTTTGCCCCACGATTTCCTCCATGTGCAACATGCTGGGTGTGACGTGAAATGTTGAGATCGACTGTGCTGTCATCTGAATCCTATCCTGCTAGCTTGATCCAGCTTCACCTCCTATCTGTGACACTGACATGCCCATTTCTATGCTGTTGTCGGCTACCTGCACTTCACTGATCTGCCTGAGGAGCTTTCACATGTATTCCATCTCTTCTTCAATTCTGTCCCTTTAGCATGCAACATTCTCAAAATCCTCGAATGTGCAATTTTGGACCATTTGGACCACCATGTCCACATGATCCTCAGTGATCGTGTATTTTAGGGGTGTTCTATGTGCCTTCCTCTTCTTGCGCACACCCCCCATCTAGGTGACTGGCCTCTTAGTTTGGCCTTGCTATTATGGCATAACACTTGATGTAGTTACCTGTGATGCATCAACATGTTTATGTTTTACCTGTGGCACTTGTGTGTTGTTCTTCTTCCCTATCTGGACTCATGTCTTGGATGTCCCCCCTTTATTTTTCTATACCTTGTTCTGACCTATCCTTGGTTTCTTGGGCACTGTTACTTCCTCAGGCTGTGTCTGTTCCTGCCTTACCTCCTCAACATGTGTGTGTTCCTATCTTACCTCCTCCTCCTCTATCTTTGCAGGTATTTCTCGAGTGAGGACTAGAATCCTCCATTCGTCTTACCAATCCTTAATGGCCATTTGTATGCCCCACTCCATGATGCAGTAACACAGTTGTAGCCATTGATTTTTGGGGTCCTTCCGCACCTGGATCCACATCACATGTCTAGTGGATTTGAATTTGACTATGCCCTGATAGTGTGCAACAACTTTCGGTGTTATCGTCCAAGTGATGGCGATGGTGTCTTGTAGGTCATAGAGATATCCTTCGAATATAACTGCATTCACTATCCTATTCTTGGCGTTCAAAGTGGCTCCAAGTGATAAGTATCATGCTCCATGGTAGGGTTTGGGTCTAGTGGAAAAAAAATGAGTATTTTGGCTCCTTCCATCCAGTCATGGCTATCAGGATGAGAAACCATGAATAATGAAATTCTGTCCCTAGATCCTGCGCATCCTTGCAATTGTCTAGGAACAGATTCAACAAATAAGGGGCCCAACTGAGTGTGGTTCCCTTGACACACTGTGCTGCAACTATCACAAACCCGACCGAGACTTCCTCCTTGTGACATTTCCTGAGAAACTTGCATGCCATAATTTTTGTGGCCATTCTTGTCATGATGTCACTAATATGCTTGATAATGATTCCACGTGACCCCCTTTAGGTGTCATATTTCTTCTTCATCTCCTTGGCTAGTTCTTTCTCCTTTGTTTTGTCCTCGAGGAATTGTGTGGGATCCATGCCCCGTGATGGCAGCCCCGTGATGTGTGCGATGATATCTACGTCTATTGAGACGAGGTCTTCCATCCACAAATATTTGCCATGTGTGACCACCATCAATTGCTTGATGCAACTGTTTTCATATTGGCCTCTCACAAAGTGTGATAGGTCCAACAAACCTAGAATTATGGTTTTGGCCAATCCCGCTGCCCACGGGACTAGTTGATGGATTGGTTTCCCAAAGGGTCATATACCCATAGTCTGTAGGTATACCTTCTTAGTGAACTCTAGGAACTTGTCCATGTTCATTACATCATGGTCTAAGTACCTCAATTTCTCTAGATAACTTAACAAATTTGCTGGTACACATACCCCTTTCGGTATGCATGGTAAAACAATTGTTGTGATGGGTTGTCTGCACAGTGACCTCGGTATTGTTTGCTTGTCCTTTTGCAGTTGTGGCTGACTCAAGGTTCCAACCTCCATTTTTCATTCTCTGTCATACTCCTCTGGTCGACCAGTGACATCTTCCACTGCTCCCTCCTGTGGCTGTTCTAATGTGGTTGTTTTTTATTCTTCCGACGGGACCATTTTTTCCTAGTTTGGAGCCGTCCCATTGACTCTCAGGGCTTCTTCAGGGTTTTTTGGGTGCCCTAGGTTGCATGCGTCCTCATTTTGTCGACCCTGCCCTTCTTCTGGCATATCGATGTCCATGTCCGCAGGTGATTTCTGTTGGGTTTCTTCCTCAATGGGTGTCGGGATTCCTAGTGTTGTATCCGACGATGGGATTTCGTCCACATTGACGACTTCTGGTGGCTGAGATGGTTGTTGTTTCTTCCTTGCGATTGCGATTATGCTCTGGTATTATCTCAAGGTCATCTAGAAGTCTCCTTGTTTAGGTGGTGCCATGGTGGTAAAAACTTGTCGTTCATCGAGCTTAGTGGCCTCTGCAACCTCTATAACCTTCACTCTCTGCTGCGTATTCTCTATTTCTCTGTGCCCTTTCCAATTGTGCAATAACCTTTCCACTCCCGCATCCTTGCTTTGTATGGGTGTCATGTGAAGCTTGTTGGGGATGCTACCACTATTATGCTTTAATTGAACTACTGGTTCCTTCGTACTTACCATCAATTTCCCTCGCCGTCGACAGTTGGAGCGATTAATGCAACACCCCATCAGTCGTTTTTGGCATTCAATTCCACTAACCTCCATCACTTGGCGCTTACTTGGCCGTATCCGCCTTTCCTGCTTGTTTTCGCTTTGAACTGACCATTGGCATTGTCTCCATTGGCTAGTATTTCTGAGCGTGCATGCTCATTCTACTTTTGGCATGTGCTCCTTCTAGTTTTGGTGCACTATGCCTTTGTTGTTCCCTTTTGGCATGTGCTCCTTCAAGTTGCGGGTGGTTGACTGTCCTTTTAAAGCTTAAGTCATCTCCCATTGATCATCCCTATGAGTTTTGTGCCTCTCAAGTCCTTTAACTGTACAACTCCCCCATCTGTGACAATTTTTACTTCATATGGTCCTAACCACTGCATTCTGAGTTTTCCTGGATGTTGAATGGATTTACTGTCATACATCAACACTAAGTCTCCTGCCTTGAAAGTTTTCCTCTCGATACATCTGTTGTGCCAAGATTTGTCCCTTGCTCTCTGAAATTGTTGGTGGAACCCTTCTAGGATCCTATCTTCCTCCATGATCATCAGTTGACTTAGCCTGTCTTGTACTACACCTCATTCTGTCATGTTCGTAATTGCTTCTATGCGCAGAATGGGTACCAAAAATTCTAATGGCACCACTGCTTCTTGTCCATATACCAATCTGAATGGTGTGTTTCCTGTCAACTTCTTGCATGTGGTCCTGTATGCCCACAATACTGCTAGTATTTTGAGGTCCCAATCATCCCTATTAACATTATAGATCTTCATTAGTTCATTTTAAAGGATTTTGTTAAAGGCTTCTACTGGTCCGTTCGCTTGTGGATGATATGGTGTACTCTTTTGATGATGGACTTGAAATTCCTCAGTCATAGCCTTAATAGTGTTGTTAATGAAGTGGGTTCCTTGGTCACTCATCAAAATCCTCGGGAAACCAAATCTAGTGATCACTTGCTCAAATAGAAAGTGTGTTTCTCTCTCTGCACTACAATCTTTGACTGGTTCTGCTTCCGCCCATCTTGTCAGGTATTCTATCGTGGTGATAATTCACCTTGCTCCTGTCCTCTTGGCTGGTGGGTTAATTGGTCCCACAAAATATATTTCCCATTTGTCGAATAACTGAAAAGTTACATGTGGTCACAGGGACATCTCGTCCCTTCTATTCGGTTTACCAACCCTTTGATAGACATTGCATCTCTGGAAATACTCTTTTGAGTCTCCTTGAATGGTTGGCCACCATAGTCCTGCACGCAATACCTTCTACATGGTAGGTTTTCCTGCGTAATGTCCTGCTGCTATTCCCTCATGGGATTTTGCTAAAATCCTTGGTCTTTCATGTTCTAGCACATGTCTTCACAAGATGCTATCTGCGCCCATTTTGTATAAGTGTCCTACAATTAGATGATAATATACAACCTGGACTACCAGGTTTTTCTTCTGCGTGGTGTTATATTCCTGTGGTGCAGTCCCTATACTCAAGTAATGGATGATGTCTACAAAGTATTCATTAGAAAAATGGACTAAAAACAAATTTGCATCCGGAAATTTGTCCTCTAAATTTGTAGGTTCCTCTCTGTTTGTGACCCTTGATAGGTGGTCAGGTCCTGTGTTCAACTTCCTTGGCTTGACTATTACTTCAAAATCAAATTCTTGAAACAACAGTAGCCATCGATAGATTCTCCCCCCCAACACTCTTTTGTTAACTAGGTACTTAACGGATGAATGGTATGTGAACATATTGAAATGTTTCCCTAATAAGTAGTGTCTGAACTTCTAAAGTGTGTAGACCATAGATAGGCCTTCCCTCTCTCTAGTGTTGTAGTTCTGATCTGATTCTGACATTTTTCTGCTAACAAATTCTATAGGATGATCCAAATATCCTACTCCTGGCTGCGCTAGAATAGCTCCAAGTGCTATGGCCAATGCATCTACATGTATGTGGAATGTCTTCTCCTAGTCTGGGAATGCTAGTATTGGTGCTGTTACCATATTTTCTTTCAGCGTATCCGAACTTTGTTGACAATCCTTATCCCACTGAAACTTTGCATCTTTCCTTAATAGTTTCTCCATTGGCACAGTGATCTGTGCATACCCTTTGATAAATTTTCTGTAGTATCCTGTGTGTCCCAATGTCGCTCTTAGTTGTCGAACTATTTTTGGTGGTGTCAGGTTAGCAATTGCTGCAATTTTGGAAGGATCTACTAGTAAGCCTTGCTTGCATATTATATGGCCCAATAGTATCCGAAATAGTGTTCCGAATATGCACTTCTTGATGTTTAACGATATCTAGAACTGCCTACATCTTTCTAACATCAGGCACAAGACCTCTAAATGGTCTTTCAACAAACCATAGACTGTCCAATCGTCCAAGTATACCTCTAGAAACTGGTGGATAAATTCCTTAAACACAACTATGACTACTCTGGAAAATATTGTTGGTGCATTCTTCAGTCCAAATGGCATGACCATGTATTGGTAGGATCCCATTTCTATAGAAAAAGTGGTCTTGTATCTGTCTTCTGGCGCTATCTTGATCTGATGGTATCCTAAAAATCCATCGGTGAATGAATAAACTTCCTGTCCTCCTACGTTCTTCAGTACTTCATCCGTGAAGGGTGCATGGAATGGATCATGTAGGCATGTGTCATTCGAATTCCTCAAGTTGACATATATTCTTATCCCGCCTTGTTTTTTCTCTTGAACTACCATTGAGCTTATCCATTCTGATTCTTCCATGGGTTCTATGATTCCGGCTTCAAGCATCCTATTGATCTCTACTTTGAATTTTTTCTTATATATCGAATTTAGTTTGTATGGTCACTGTCCGATCGGTCTTGCCTTGACTCTGAGTGGTATCTTCATTTAACCTAGCTCTCTTTTTATGCCCTTTATTTCTATAAACGTTGTGGGGAACAGGTCATTGTACTTGCGTAGTAACTCTATTATGCTTTCTACTGTTTTCTCATCCTAGTAGTCTCCAATGCTAGAAATTTTGGGATTCTCAACTGTCCCAATGTTGACTTTCTTCACCTTGATCAGCACAACAATTACTTCTGATTCTAGAGGTGGAACGTCCACTTCTCTTTCTCCTTTCTCTTCCTCGATCCGAATATCTCACAGATCATCTTCCTCTGGTACTTATTCCTGCACATGGTAGGATGAAAACAATTCTTTCACTTTCTGTTTGTTCCACTGTTGTTCCTCTATTATGAGTTCAACTTCTGGTTCTTGAATGAATATCACCCCTCTTATTTGTTTGAGTGATGCATCTATGTTGGGGTTCTCATGCTCGAATGAGAAATTGACTGTAAAATTCTGTTGTAGTACTGGCTAGCTCGCAGTTCCTTTACGCAGTTTCTGGTTTGTATACCAGTTTGCTGGGATTCCCTCTAAGGTATGTACGAAATGATAAGGCCATTCCTCTAGGGGTGTCATTTTCCACAATGATCTGCACTTCTTCAAGTGTTCCTCTGGTGCCCCGTGTCCATCATATTTTTTTTGTTGGTTTATTTTCTGTTCTATGCCAAACCTTATGCGCAGTAACCTCTTATCTTGATACTAATCCTTGATTGTTTCCTTGTGTGCGCCCCACCATCTTGCAAGTGTGGCCTTGAGCGCTATATCTAGTGCTAAGAATCTCTTATTTTCTAACACTTCATCTTCATAATGTGTCAAGAATTCTTGTAGATCATTTACCCCATGGAAACTGGGTGGTTCCCTTATCTCTGTACCTACCCATCTTACTGCACGGTCTATTCTTGCACATCTTATTGTGGAAACTTCGTGTAGCCTCTGTTTCCAGTTCTCTAAGACTGTATCTGAGTCTGACGCACATGAAGTAATGCTCCTCTAAATGAGTATCCCATCTGCAGTTGGGTTCACGTGATCCTCATCTCATGAAGTTGTTTTGTACAACTGGCTAATTTCCTCCAAGTCTAAGAAAGTAGGTTCTACAAACCTCTCCCCTTCCGATCGGTCTAATGGTGCAATGACCCTGTATTCACTTGAATCAAATGTCATTTTTCATGTCTTTGAATTGATTATGGCCTATTTATCAAATGCCCAATCCAAGATGAGCAATGTTGGATGTGGTCTTGTGCCATCCACTATCTCTATTACTTCAAAGTCAGCTTTTATTCGCACTCCATCCAGGTCTACTATCACTCCTTTCAGTATCCCAATTGGTATAAATTTGTGTTGGTCTGCTAATTTCAACTGAATGGGTGAATATCCTAATGCGGTCTCTCCCATACATTGCCATGTCTTTTTGGGTAATACATTGACTTCAGATCCTAGATCCAGTATGATATCTCCCATGTTGAAATCTCCAATGTTGGCATTTAGCCTGAACTCCCTACTTGTTCTTCTCCTTGTATGTAGGTGATTGACTGTTTTCTGTTCTAGTTTTCCTTCTGTCTCTATGC
>JASDQU010307178.1:180461-206081 GCA_032191745.1 Picea mariana
AGTTTAGATGTTGCATTGGGATCATCACCATGCTAATTCGACCTTGCCTTGGTATCATCACCAAAGTGGCGCATTAGCCTTGATTCCTTGAGTTAACTCCTCACTAATTTATGTTCATTCAGTTAACTGAAGACTAGTTGACTAGTTAACTCAACTAGGTGGCAGTTCACTCCCGTAACTGCCTGAGAGACTGGAATAGGTGAAAGCTCACTCCCGTCACTGCTGGTGTGTGTCCAGATCACTCTAGACCACCACTATGGCGAATTGGTTCACCTCAATTCGAACTCATTGAGTTATACAGAGTATATCATGTGTAAATTATTCATTATTCACAACGGTTAATGAGAATTCTTTCCATTCTTTCTCTCCTTCTTCTTCTTTTTCCAATTCTCTCTGCAAATGTGTGTATCATTGTTTATCTAGATCTATTCTGTGTAGGTCAACACATTTACAATGAGAAGGGTATTCTACTGACATGACCCAGTACAACATCATCAAGAGAGAAAGAGAGGGCAACAACATCATCAACATCTGGAACACTGACTGACACATCTACAAATCATCGAAATTTTTTCTCATCATCAATATCATCATCGTTCACATCATGGATATGGAGTAACATCATCAGCATGAAGTTGAAACATCAACATCAATAGAATAAAGCTATAACAACATCATCACCAACAAAAAAAATTTGGTACAACATCATCAACAACACAAGACTGGAACAACATCATCAATAGAACAAGGATGGAACAACATAATCAACATATGATAACATAATGAGGCAGGTGTATCAACAACAACATTTGTGGTACTTTGAAATACCATCCTTAATGGACCTTCGGGATTTACCCAGGAATCATAAGATTCCCTAGGATATAAAATCCTAATAATCTACCATGTGGTACTATGACAGACTATCCTTACCGAACCTTCAAGATCTGCACAAGAATCATAAGATTCCATAGGATATAAAATCCTAATGGAGCTACCACTACTGACCACATATGGAATATACATACACATGCACTCTGACATACCATCCTTACTAGACCTTCGATATCTATCCAGGGATGATCAATCCCCTAGGATGTAAAATCCTAATGTAGCTACTCATTTTTGGTCAGGATACCATAGTATCATCAACATCGCTCCCCCTTTCAAGGGAGATCCTTTCGGACTACACCAAGCTTGTCTTGGAAGTAGTCAAACTTCACATGAGATAGAGGTTTGGTCAACACATATGCAACGTGATCATTTTTGCCAACATATTGGAGCTTTACAGCTCCCCTCTGCACCATATCACAAATGTAGTGATACAGGATTTCTACGTGCTTCGACTTGTCATGGAACACTAGGTTCTCCATCATATTTATACAACTCTATTTATCACATAGAATCACGGTGGCTTCCATCTCTAGATTGAACAGACCTATCAACAACTTCTGAATCCATATGGCTTCACAAATGGCGGAACATGCAACAATGTATTCCGCTTCTATCGTGATGAGAGCAATACTAGATTGCTTCCTACTTTTCCATGAAGTCATGGATGACCCCAAACTGAAACAACACCATGAAGTGATCTTTCTATCTGAGACACTTCCATCCCAATCTGAATCAGTATAACCACACAGTCTAAATTCACAATCTCTAGTATAACAGAGACCATAATCCAATATACCCTTAAGGTATCTCATCACATGCTTTGCAGCTACAAGGTGAACATGTTTGGGCTCCACCAAATACTAACTCAAGGTGTTCACATCAAAGCATATATTTGGCCTGGTATTTGTCAGATACATCAGTGAACCAATAATTTGTCTATATAGAGTACCATCAACCAACTCTGACGAAGTATCAACCATGAGCTTCAAGTTTATTTCCATGGGTGTGTTCAGGGATTTACATTTCAACATGTCAAATCTCTTCAGTATTTCAACTACATACTTCCCTTGGTTAAGGAAGATCTTCTCTGGCTCTACCAAACTTCAAGACCTAAGAAATAATGCATCATCCCTAGGTATTTCATCTCAAACTCTGCAACGAGCTTCTTCTTGCAATCTGTGATGAGATTTTCTTCTCATGTTAAGTGTTGGAACATATATAAATCCTAAACCTTGAGATTTACTTTCTTGAACTTCATCTTTTTAAATAATGACTCAGAAGTCATCTTTTGAAGGTTTAAATCAAATTTACCTCCAATAATAAGATGCACATGATATCTGTCGTTGATAAATTCCCCTGTTGATCGAACGATCCCCTTTTTTCCCGAGTTTTGGAGCCGCGTGATTGTTAAAAAGTCAAATCACTGAAGGTCGCTTCGGAGCTTCGTGCTTCGGGTGTTTCTCTAGGTCTTAATGTTTAAAGTCCTGATACCCGAAAAGTGTCTGTTATCACTATTCATAAAACCTTAAAGAACCCTAGTCATAGTACACGTGTACCTTTTGAGTCTTCCCTAGGTTGACCCGTGTCATCCATTTCTGACCTTTTTAGCCGAAGATTCATACGATTCTAAGTAACACGCGGCACTCCCTGGTATCGACATGTCATCTAAAATGACATCATCTTTGACATGTCACTACAGGTAATGGCCTTTCAGAAATATAATAACGAGCTAACTTGCAAACCCACAAAGCAACAAAATGATGAAATATTAAACCTTATTTAGTTAATTTAATATTGATTAAAAGGTAGTTAACAACTTCGCACTTCAGAGTTCGAACCTTTACCATCCATCTCATCCTGAAATCTTCAAAGTTCGAACCTTCGAAACCCTTCAAACTTAAACAGGGTTAATTAAAACTAAAAAACGATTATCCGATAATAAATCATTTCGCAGTTTTGGGTTTCAGGGATTCTATCTCGAGCTACTGTTAAAAATCCTAAAGTCTAAATACCCGAAAACATTTAAAATTAAACATGATTAATTAATGTTTTAAAGGAGATTATCTCGTAATTAATCTTTCGTGAATTCGCGATTCAGGAAATTTAAAATCCATTTCATTCAAAATTCTCGATCGTGAACCGTCGATATTAATGGCATTAATCACAAATCAACGGTAATGATTTTAATGTAGATTGAAAATCACTATCTAGATTTTCTCATGAAGGTAAATAAATTTATCGTCAGTAAAGGTATTCTTGAATCAATACGCTTGAGGTGAATAACAATGCTTGATTTTGAATTCCATTTTCATTCTCGCGGAATAGCAAGTTTTAGCCAACTAAGAAGCTCACGCATTCCCCTGTAATAGGTAACCGAGTGCCGATTTCATCAATATCATGGCACCAAGAAAGATGGCTAAAGAAGTTGATGAAAGCGCAAATCCAAATACAGATGTTTTGTCAGATACCTCACTGAGAGCCATAGACACTGTGAAATCTTGGACACAGGTGTTCGATATTCTAGAGCATGAGCTTGTAAATTTCCCAGAGGATTCCAACGATGAAGTGAGTGAAACTCATGCAACTAAACTCAGGGACATAGCTCAGTCAAAGCTACATAAAATAGTTGCGCGATCGAGGGTCATACCGTATAACGACATGATAGGCTAGGCCCTAGAGAACATCGACATTCAAATGAGGAGAATCTACAACTCTCAAAAGGATGTTGTTGGGTCTTTTCGACCAGAACACATACAAGTAATGTATAAACTATCCCTCGAATTTAAATATAATTACAATGTTGCATTCATGATGGAGTTTGAGAAACAAGAGTGTACGCAATATGATAAAATCTACCTAGATTTAATCAAGGACTAGTGGGGGCACCTAGAAAAATTCATAGCCGACACTCATGGCATGTATTCCACAACGTCGTTAGAAGCCCATATGACTTATGTGGCTATGATTTTATGTAGGCTATTTGGGAAAAAGAGCCCCACTCATTTCTCGGTAGCATGGGTACCAATTATGCACAAAGTAGCCGAGGGCTACTCTTTCAACTGGGGCAAGATGTTATTAGATAACCTGGCTAAGGAAATCACAGAGTACCAATTAGAAAAGTCCAAATGACAACTTGCCCCTTTATATATGTCTTCATACATCATGGATGCTATTTGCTTTATGACTCCTTTCCCTCTGATGAACTGGAGCTGGACCTCGAACAACGTTGAACCTATCCATTTCTATCACTCCAAGTTTTGGGAAGACAAGGCCAGGGATTTCATCTACGAAATCTTCCATTATGTAGTGGTTTCATATCTCCCTATAAGGTTTCCCACCTCCCATAATTTTAGACAGAATCATGGAAAACCTAGGCAAAATAGCAGACTGGTACATCGAAGAAAACTTTTCTAACATCAGAGTTTTTGGGTGCTTGGTCCCTCCTCATTCTCTCCCGAAGTTTTTACCGGATTGGCTAGTATGCCGAGAAGTGGCGTATCAAACCATAACATGGGGCATCAGAAAGGAATTGAAAGCGACTCAAAAAAAGGTATGGCCAACCTTCCCTCTTCAAGTTGGTATGTTCTCCTTGTTAGATTTCAGTCATTCTAAAGTAGAGGTCACATCTCTGGAGGATGTCAAGTTGGTTGAAATCGAGTTTAAAAGCCATGATCCACTCAAAATCATGGAAAACCACTTGTCTCAGTACAACTTGAAGAAGTATATGCACGATAATTCCCCACAGGATGAAATATTCAAGGGAGCCAGGTCATATGAGGAAGTACTAAACAGAGTCCAAACTATGTCCCTAAACCAACATGCCAGCTTCTTCAGTTTCCAAAAGCACAAACGAAATAGCTTGCCAAAGGTATTATAGGGAGAGTCAGTAGCCCTTTCATCTACACAGGATATTGTACCTTCGGGTTTTGAGACAGAGAGCTCTGGAAAATTGGAAAATAAGGAAAATCCAAAGGACACTGAAGTCTTAATTGAGGAATTGGAAACTTCAGTATAAACTCCACTAGGTCCTCAAGCAAAGGCTTAGTTCGAAGCCTTTCTGAAACGAGGACATGACACGTCTCCTTCTACGCCAGCCACCTCTGCTTCCAAAACCGTTGAGAAACAACCATCTACTGAAATAGGTTCTCCTATCACTTCATTGACACCGTTACAGTCTACTTTCGGAAACCTCAGTTCTGAAGTCATTTTTATAGATGATATCACCCCAATTTCACCCGAAGAGATGCCTCCTTCAGACTTCTTTTTCAACAAGAAAAGGAGGGCTATAGTCAAACGAGAGTCACATCAGAAAGATGGAGCGATGGTCAAAAGGAAAATAATGATATATGATGGACAGAATCAAGATGATTCAGAATTCGCTAAGGAAATGGCAGGTTCATTAGGTGCCTTTACCACAAAAAATCAGTGGTCCATGGAAAACTTGGTCGAGCAGCTAAAACAGAGAAACTTGTTGGTAGGGCAGATGCAGGATCAAATAATGACTATGGAATAGGATGTGAAAAATAAGATAAATAGAGGTTTTGAACAGATCAGAGTATATGACAGGCATCAGATTCAACAACTGCAAGCTAACCTGGAAGAGCTTCATCAGAATTCACAGGCAAACAAAGGCTTGATCATGCAAAAAGAAGAGATAATAAAGAAGTTGCAATCTAGGTTAGATTTGACCAAAGGTACATCAATAGAGATGTCATCTTTTCAGGCTCAAGCATTGGAGGTAAATGAAAAGTTAGGAATAACCCAACAAGATCTCTTCATGAAGGTCAAGACTATCCAAAATTGCTACCAGGCGGTTGACCTTTCTCTAAAAGACATCTACATCAAAGAAAGGGAATCTCATTCAACTCGAGCTAATTTTCAATAGGCCATCCTATTGGTATCAAAGGATGATGTCTCAAATGTACATCGGCTTTCTCTTTCAGAACAGATAAGAGGTGATATAGTTTTGAAGGCTTGGGAAACAAATTTAACAGAAATCAAGAGGCTTTCTAGAGATGTGACTGTTTGCACAGGGGTAGAACCAGGTTTCAATGCTTCAACAACGCACCAACAAAACCCTAACTACCAACCCTTCCGACAACACCTACAAAGAAGATGAAGTCTCACCCGAGGTAGAGGCAGGGGGGTTGCAGGACTCAGATGTCTACAACCTAGCTAGGACACAGATGTTTGATTACAATACTTTAACAAAGAACTTAGCAGTTAACATTCATTAGCATTTAACCCTTATTTACATCGCAGATTCAAACCCTAATTACAGAGCAGTGCAGTATTCCACAAGATATAATACATCCAACACTTAGCACATAAAAATAGATCATATCTAGCATTCATTCACATTACTAAGTACTAAGTTATTATATCGGATGCATCTAACATATATCATTGCACTAAGCATACATCACATCAATAAAATAACAACTATAATGCACAAAGAAACCGCAACACATGATATATGTGGTTCACCCCAGTGCGGGGCTACGTCCACCAACTCTTCTCTTCTTTATTGTCTTCTTTCAATCTTCTACAAGCACAGAGCCACAAGAACCCACTCTGCATAGGAAATGAGATTTGCACGCACCTTGCCAGATCCTCCTTCCTCGAGCTAGGTTTAAGCACAAATCCTTCTTACAATCTGCACACAAGCTTCTTATACAATCACTTGCACTTAGCTCTACAAGTTCTTGACACACAGTATGCACAAAGCCTCTAGCTTCACACTCAGCCTGATTCTACTAGATCTCTCCTTAGCACATTGGCCTCTTCTTACATCACCTAGATATCTATTTATACATTACAAAAGATCCTAAACATGGGTAAACCCATTGGCCAACATCCCATACTCGTTACATAAACCCTAAACCCAAAAATTCCCTAAGAAAGGGACGAGATCCCGTGATCTCTGCTTCACCTTGTGTTCCACCTTCGAACAACCTATCGAAGTCCCAAAATTGGTCAAACATGACCAAGGTTCTCCAAAACTTGGTCAAGGGCCAATAGGCCCCCAACACTCACCTATGACTCGTCCCAAGTCACTCTGATCTGGGTAACTCTGTCTCAAATTCCTTGAGCTTGGATAGAGCTTCTTCAACCTGTTGCTTCGCCAAAGCCTCCTTCTAAGAGAACTCCTGAATGACCTTCTCGATGACAGTTCCTTCCAATTAATGTTCAACTGAGGTGACTACTTGTTCTAGTTGCGCACCTTGTCCTTCAATATCCTTAAAAAGTATGCAAGTTGCATCCTGCACTAGCTAGAGTCACTGGGTTACTTCCATGACCTTACTCGGAATGGCATGGGCCTGTTGTTGAACCATGCATTATTCCTGGGCTCTTTTCATCCTCTTAATCGATGATAGTAGCTTCAATTGTGCTTGCACTGTTGCTACTTATTGTTTTGCCTCCTGGAGCTATGACTCCAGTGTCCTGAGCTCAGGGTCCTCTGCATGGTGATCGTAGGTTTGTGTACTTCAACTACTGTGTTTTTTTTATTCCAAGGCTTATGCCTTGATTCTCTCAACTGCGCTCCTCGCAGTTTCTCCTCTTAGATATCGCACTTCCTACAAAGTGCTTGGCACTGCTTATAACTTCGGTTCAACTATCCTCTGTTGGAGCTGCTGAATGGATTCGACAAGCTTCCCTACTTGTCTTTCTACTCGATCTTATTCCATCTGTTCTAAGCCTATCACAGAGAGAAGTGCTCTAATGACTGCTTCTTTAACTCCAATCTACTCTGCGAGCATTTGTTCCTTCTCCTTATGGATCTGTGTTCTATCTTCTACAAACTTGGCTTGATCGTCGTCTCTTTCCTGTTGCACAACCCAACATTGTTCTCTGTCTTCCTCTTTTTCTTGCTTTAAGGCCTCTGTGGCCTATTCCTTTTCCTCTTGGACATGACGAAGGCGAGCTTCAGTCGCATATGCTATTTGGTGGAGCTAGGCAGGTTCGTCTCCCGACTCTTTTCCTTCTAATGATGGGGGCGCAGTAGACACTACGCGGCTAGAGTGGAGGGCTTGTTGTACCCTTTTCAACTCTGCTTCAATTATTTCATACATGGTCTCTTGTTTGGCTTCATTTCACTGTAAGATATCTTCTGAGATATCTAAGACAACGGTGATGATGAAATATATATCATCCATCGTGAGCACAGTCTGCATCTATGGTTTAGTAGCTTTGGACTTCTTCCGTGATGTGGGTTTTGTGGGGGAAACCTTTCTTTTATTGGAGGTCTCAGATTCTTCAATAGGGTCCTGGGCTGTGTTACTTTTCCTTGTTTCTACTCGTCTTCTTCTCCTTTGTCTTCTTCTTTGTCTACTTTTTCATCACCTCCCCCTCCAGGTGATTCTGAAGAAGTCTCTTTTGATGTGTTGTTCAGCTTCGGTGTCTCTTCCTTTTTCTTCCTTCTTCTATTGTTGGGTGCATCATACTCTTCGTGAGTGACCAGAGGAATTCCGATTAGGTCGGGGTCGGATAGTTCTGCCTGGTCGATTGGTACAAGGAGCTCTGTGGTCCACTCCTTAGTTATTTCTTCCATGTCCTCCTTAGTGAGCTTGTAGTAAGATTGGAGATCTTCTTTCCATTCATCTCCTCATGCAGTGATATAAATAAAATGTCTATCTATGTGAAACTTCACAAATGGTCTGAACCTGTGCAGGGTATTCAGTGTCATGCGAGGGGAAGACTCAATAGCCCTCTTCAACTGTAGGTAATAGGTGTGGAACACCGCGTTTGACTGCAATTTTTTAGCCATGTCGCTCGAATACCAGAGCGTGGTGAACTTCACATCTAAGGGTTCTGATGGCTCAATATCAGGGAAGGTCGCACCTTCTGACATCTCCCAAGCAATGAAGGCGATGAGGATCAATAGCCAACTTAAGTGGAACTCATAGCCATGATCCCGAGCTTTGCGAAAGTCTTTCTCTAACTGGTTGATGAGGAAGCTCGCCCAGTTCATTTGTATTCCTTCCACGCATTTTTTTGCGAGGTCGAAAACAAACCCTGTGACCTGTGTGGGTCTGTTCTTCCTTACTAGCTTACCAACAATCAACTGACAGGCTAGGCGAACTGTGCCATTCTGGATGGAGGCTAACTTGTATCCCCGCTTCCCCTATTCCACATCACCATAGGTGTCTTTGATTGTCTGCGCTAGGGTGCGATATGTAGCCTTCCCTAGATAAAATTTTTGTGGGTCTAGTCCTTGCATGCTTAATTCGATGATCTGATAGATCAGCGCCGGATTGACTGTGATACATCTTTCCAACCATAGGTAACCACCATGGAAGCATGACAATAGGAGTTTAACACACGCGTTAACCTCCTGGTTCCTTCCAAAGTGGGGTATCTTCATCATGTTCAGGATGGTGGACCTCGCGATGTCCATGGTCCATGGTTGGGGGATGATATTCAACTTCTTCCCCTTTGTCTTGGTCAAATACTTGTATGGTGCGAGCATGCCATAGTTCTTGTGGTATCCTAAGTTATATTCGATGATATTCAACATCAGAATCCTCTCCAACTACGGTCTGACTGCACATATCCCCTTCGAGAGGTATGCAGTGATGACTGTGTAGTCGAAGTCCCTTGGGACATTGTCACGACTCACCGTTCCAACTAGAGGTGGGATGTAGTTGGGCAAGATAGATGGGATGAGCTTCACATTCTCTAATTCATCACAATGCTTCGTTCGTTTATCTGTCGCAACTCGGGATGGTCCAAATCCATGAGAAGTCGACAGGGATGCTTGCACTCTTCTCGTCAATGAGGCTTGGATGCCTGCAGACATCACCTTCTTGTCCATGAGGTCTATTAGGATCTCTTCGACGACTTTTTATACTACACTAATTTCTTCCAACATGCACACTCGAGATCTGATATCTTAGGTCGGTGAACAAACACTCAATGTAATAGAACGGATGGCGAGGTCTCAATAATCACTATGTGAAAGCAACCAATTCTCTGTGGTATTGGATAATCACAATTGGAAAAAGTGTTCTCGGTGCAATGCTCGATGGGATAAGTAGACAATGTCATAACAAACTCTTCCAATGGGCAAGAATGCCTCAATCAATGTTATTCCATCCGTTATGGCACGGTCCCAATGGTCCAGTGGTGAACGTTTCGGTAATAACTATTTTTCTAGCCATTTTGGAGCGTCATTCTAACGGTTGGGATGCCTCCAACGGTCATATTGCTTCGTCATGGAGAAGTGCCAATTTACGTTTTTTTGATATCCTGACGAAGTTCCAGTTCTGCAAACCTTCTTTCTGCGGAGTCCTCCTTGGAACTTCCTGTAACTTTTCTAACTTTTCTTTCTTCTTACTGAGCTTTCTGGATTTCTTTCCTGAAATTTGAGTCACTGGTTTCCTCTTTCCATTATCGTTTGTATCTCCTCTTGGCATGGTAACTTAGCGCTGTGGAGAGTCTTTCATAGGGTTCGAGGGTAATACTTCTTCTCTTTCTGGGGTAGGTGCTCTACTCTCCTGTACATACAGATGTTTCAAGTCTTCATGTGTTCTTTCAACTTCGACGTCCAGATCTCTGGTCCTTATTAGATTTGATTGGTCCTCTTGTTCTTCTACTAAGTGTACTATTCTCCTAGCCACGAAATCTCTTATTTCTTTCTTTTTTTGTTCTAGATCCTCCTCTTCTCGTTTCCTTTGTATATGATCTTTTCAATCCAGGTTTTTCCTAGCAAAATAACAAATGGGGCATTGTTCTCAACAAATTTAACGATATCAAATTCTTCTTCTGTCGAAGTGCCATGAGCACTCATAGGTATCTGGGTAAGTCTTCCACATAGGGTTATTATCTTTCCTCTAAATAATCCTATTCCTCCCAATGAAGGAACCATAGTGGGTTTTCCAAAAATTTCCCAAGTTCTTTCTGTCATGATATTCACCTGTGTTTCCTCATCTAGGACACAGTCTATGCCAAAGTCTCCTATTCTTGTTTCGATGCATTCCTTCTCTTTTAAGATCTCTGGTAAGTTGATATATTTGTGATCGTTCAGGGTTTCTTTCATCTATAATAATATAGTCTCTAATTATTTCTGGGGTTCTATCATATCCTTAATTTCTTGGCTTGTCTCATAGTTTTCTTGTCTCATATTCATCTTTTCAACTTTGGAAATCATTCTAGGGCAGTCCAAAACTTCATTTCCAGTACCCTTAAAACAAAGGCAAATAAGACCTCTACCAGGGCATTCCTTAGCAAGATGTCCCAGTCTTCTGTAACTATAAAAAAGAGTTAACCCTCTCTTTCTCTTGAACGATCCCCAACCTTTCCTGTACTGTGCACTGGGATCACAATGGTGGGTCTGAAACAAATTCTTTCTAGGATCCTGCATCCACTTGTTAGTCCAACAATTATTTATATGCATAGGAATAACATATCTTTCATTATTTCTATTAGATCTATTCATATCAAATCTTCTTTATTCTAGTTGTACCCTAGTTTCCAGACTAGGACCAAATCTATTAAATGTACCTAGATCCATTCTTTCAAAATAAAAAATTTCACTTATCTTACCTTTATCAGAGCAAAAAGCTTCAATATCTTACCTCTTTTCTTCAGATCAGACTTCTCTTCTTAGCACAGAGCTTCGCAAGTCAAGTAGAATATTGCGTACTAGGGCAACAGATCTACGCATAGAGCTTTCTCTTTTCTTCAGTTCCCATCAATCACAGTTTCAAGTCTCGACAATGGGACCATTTTTTGGCACAGGGGCAGACCCAGGGTTCAACGCTTCAACAACGCACCAACAAAACCCTAACTACTGGCCCTTTCGGCAACACCTGTGAAGCAGATGAAGTCTCACCCAAGGTAGAGGCAGGGGGGTTGCAGGACTCAGATGTATGCAACCTAGCTGGGACACAGATATGTGATTACAATACCTTAATAGAGCACTTAGAAGCTAACATTCATTAGCATTTAACCCTTATTCACATTGCAGATTCAAACCCTAATTACAGAGCAGTGCAATATTCCACAAGATCTAATACATCCAACACTTAGCACATAGAAATAGATCATATCTAGCATTCATTCACATTACTAAGTACTAAGCTATTATATCAAATACATCTAACATATATCATTGCACTAAGCATACATCACATTAATAACATAACAACTATACTGTAGAAAGAAACTGCAACACAGGATATATGTGGTTCACCCTAGTGTGGGGCTACGCCCACCAACTCTTCTCTTCTTTATTGTCTTCTTTCAATATTCTACAAGCACAGAGCCACAAGAACCCGCTCCACATAGGATAGGAGATCTGCGCACACCTCGCCAGATCCTCCTTCCCTGAGATAGGTTTAAGCACAAAGCCTTCTTACAATCTGCACATAAGCTTCTTACAATCACTTGCACTTAGATCTACAAGTTCTTAACACATAGTATGCACAAAGCCTCTAGCTTTGCACTAAGCCTGATTCTACTAGATCTCTCCTTAGCACACCGACCTCTTCTTACATCGCCTATCTATCTATTTATACATTACAAAAGGGCCTAAACATGGGTAAACCCATGGGCCGACATCCCGTACCCATTACATAAACCCTAAACCCAACAATGCCATAAGAAGGGGCCGAGATCCCGCAATCTCCTCTTTGCCTTGCGTTCCACCTTTGACCAGCCTGTCTAAGTCCCAAAACTGGTCAAACATGACCAAGGTTCTCCAAAACTTGGTCAAGGGCCAACAATGACTAAAGCTTGTCTAGAAGCATTGACATCACTAGACAAAGGACTAATTGATTTTGAAGGGAATGTTATTTCTAAAGCCTTGGGTAAAATTGATATAGCTAAGAATCAACATGATTCCAGAGCAAACAAGGAAGAGGCCCTGATGACCATTCAGAATATAAACCAGATTGATCTCCCTCAAATAAGCAAATGGATACTAAACCCAAGCTTGCAGTTACAGGTCACATCCCAAGGAGAGAAAATGATACAGGAAAAGTTGCCTCAGGTAGAAAGAAATTTATACACTTTCGAGGCCAATCAAGCAGCTGAGCCTTCATGGATGGTAGTGAAATTAGTAAGCATATGCATCCAATGCATCGAATATGGGAAGGCAATAACATATGGAAGAAAGTAAGAAAGTGCTACTACATGATTAGATATCAGTGAGAGGACAAATGGAAACAAAGCTATGATGACCAGTACGTTGTGCCAAAACATCAAAAAGATCAGAAGACATAATTTTTCCGGCCAACAAATGAAGAGATTTCCAACGAAGCTCATCGTTCTCTATACTCTATTTTCTTATTTCAGACATTTACTATTTTTTAAATTATGAGAAGTCCAACCGTTTTGAGTTGAGACAATTTTGTATAAATACATGGATTGACGATCTATTGAGGTTTGCTTCTTGCCGATTGTAATAGAGAAAAATCTCCTTATTGAGTATTAATACAAGTGCAGACATAGATTCCAAGTTTTGTTTAATCTGGGTTATGTACTTCTATTTTTTCCATTTCTCGACACTTCTTTAAGCATTTGCTTGATAAATGTTTGATTTCAATTTAGTACGACAACTATTGTAATCGTATTGCATCAGTAATATTAAGTAAGCAACGTTTCCTCTGCATTTACTGTGAGTAAATCAAGACCTGCTTGTTGTGTGGATTTCTGCATTTTATACTTTATTCAAGGTTACAATATCCCTTTTCTTCTACTGCAACAAGGTGAGACTCCTCAGTAATTGATGCCTTGCTTTGTTTTATAGTTTTGTGTTTTTCTCTCACTCCATTCAGATATTCCAATTTTGACTCAGACGCGAAATACGGCCTCTGTGTTGCCATATTGTTATTTTCATTTAAGGAATTTTCACATATAACTAAGGTAGAAAAATCACTTTTAAAAAACACTCTCATAAACTTTCCTAATGCCTGACATTATTCTTTGAGCCTTAAGTTTAATCTCAGGAACAACATTAAGAATAAGTCATCCACATATAGTATTAATATAACTGGCTCATCATTCATAACCTTGAAGTAAAGGTTAGAATCAGCTTTACTTTTGGTAAATCCCAAGATCATCAGGAAACTATCAATTCTTCCATACCAAGCTCTAGGAGCTTGCTTCAACCCATACATAGATTTCTTCAACCTACAAACATGAGACTCTCTATATTCAACTTCAAACCCTCGTGGTTGTTCTATATACACTTCTTCTTGAATAACACCATTTAAGAAGGTTGTTTTCACATCCATCTGGTGTAACTTCCACTTCATTTTGGCTTCAAAAGCTATGATGGTTTTGATAGATGTGTATCTGGCTACAGGAGCGAATGTTTCTTCATATTCAATACCTTCCTTTTGATAAAATCCACGAGCCACAAACCTTGCCTTATGTTTTTCTATACTTTCGTATGTTCCATGTTTTATCTTGTATATCCATTTGGAAGATACCAAATCTTTGTTATTTGGTATGGGAAATACTTCCCATACATCATTCTTTATAATGGACTGGTATTTTTCTATCATTGCATTCATCCATTCTTTCTTTTGAATGGCTTCTTCAAAGCAAGTAGGTTTGTTTTCTATGAGATCACACATCAAAGCCATATAGTTGGAGAATGGCTTAGGTTTCTTTTTTTGTCTCATGGTTCCTTATGGGGCATCATACTTCTCTACATCTTGAATAAGTTCTCTTTCCCAAGCTTGATTTCTCTTGTGAGAGATATTCATACGGGGAGGTTCTTTAGATTCTATCATATCATGAACTTCTGGAATCTCATTAGGGGTAACTGTAACTTCCCTCACTGGTTCTGCAACTCTGGGATCTACAAGTTCCTCTTCATATACTTCTTCAAGTTGACATTTCCTTGATCTTTTGAGTGTTGCATCTTCATCAAAGGTTACATATATATTAATCTCAATATGATGGTAACCTGGTATGTAAATTTTGAAGGCCTTATAGACCTCACAGCATCTAAAAGAAATTCTCTTCTTTCATGAAGGATCCAACTTAGTTCTCTTTTTTTTGGAATGTGTACAAATATTGGACATCCAAATATTTTGAGATGGCTTACTTCTGGCTTCTTCCCAGTGAACATTTCTTCGGGAGTTTTGAATACAAGTACACTATGGGATAATATGTTTTGGACATATATTTTTGTTCTTACTGCTTCATCCCATAAGTGCATTGGAAGATCTTGATCATGAATCATAGTCTTTATTGCTTCCATAATTGTTCTATTATTTATTTCTGCTACACCATTTTGTTGAGGATTATAGGGAGTGGTGAGATCCCTCTTAATCCAGACATCTTTGTAAAAGCTTCCAAATTCATTTTAAGTGTACTCTCCTCCATTGTTTGACCTGAGTATCTTGATTTTCCTTTCGGAGAGGTTTTCTACAAAGGCTTTGAATTCCTTGAACTTTCCAAGTACTTCATATTTTGATTTCAACAAATAAACCAAAATCTTACGAGACTAATCATCAATAAAGGATACATAGTATACATACCCTCTTAGAGAGGTTGATGGCATTGGACTGCATACATTTGAGTGGATAAGTTCCAATATTCCTTCTGCTTTACTGTCGCTCTTTGGAAATGGATTCTTTATGTTATTTCCTTGTGCACGTCCCTTGCATACACCTTCATGATCAAACTTTAATTCTGGTAAACCTGTAACTACCTTGCTTACATATGGTAAGGCTTTGTAGTTGATGTGAGCTAGTCTTCTATTCCAAAGTTCACAAGGACTTTCAGTAGAATGAGTTAAGGCTACATTTGAGTGACCTTTTAACTTGTACAATCCACCCTCTTTTGTTCCAATAACAATTGCATCTTCTATGGTTTTTTCTTTAGGCCACATAAGAAATTCACCATATATGAATGCAACCATGAAACCTTTCTTATCTAGAGATGAGATAGAAAGTAATCTATTTTTCAAACCCGGTACAAAAAGTACATCCTTCATTCTCATTGGAGTTCCCGAATCAAGTTTGTAGGTGGATTCTCCCATTCCTTTGATAGGGTATCGATGATCATCTCCAAGTGAAACTTTCTGGGGGGGATTTTTTTTTTCTGTAAGACTAGAGAGAATGTATTTATGACCTATCATGTGCTTAGAGGCACCGCTATCTATAAGCCAAGTATCTTCTCCAGGTGTCACAAATCCTAAGAGGGATGAAAACAAAACATAATCTCTTATTTAGTCAACTTCTTGGTTGGCTCGTCATCTTCAGTTGCATGGGAATGATGTCTTTTGTTATTTCTCTTCTTGTATTCTTCCCCTCTGGCAGAAAAATTCTTAGCAATGTGTCCCATCTTATCACAATGATAACCTTGATAAGAGGAGAAATATTTTCCCTTTCTTTGACCCTTATGATATTTCTAGAATCTCTTTGGAGGGTGAGATTCTTTATGAAATTAGGTCTCCTTTTGAAAATGAGACTTTTTCTTTCCTCCTTTAGCATGATAATCTAGGGCTTCATATTCATCTCTTAATAGGACGACTTCTCGGTTGGCTACTCTTGCTTCTTCTTTAACACATTCTTCCCATAAACTGTCAAATTGGAGTTTCTCTTTTCTTGCACAAATAGTTTGGATGAAGGCATACCATGGTCTTGTGAGACCATTAAGAGTTGTCATTATGAGTTCATATTCATCCAAGTTGTCTCCAATTGCTTCTAATTGTTCCTTGAATTGAGAGACCCTAGAGAAATAGTCTTGAACTGTTTCTCCTTTCTGCATCTTTATATTCTTGAGTTGGGTTCTCAAGTTCATCTTCTGATTGATATTATTTCCTTCATACATTCTGGTTAGGGCATCAAACATCTCTTTTGGAGTATTCTTAGAGGACACTTGAGGGATCAAGTGGTGTTTAATGGAATCTGCAATTATTCTTTTGGCCCTAATCATAACCTTCTTGTACTTCTCTTTGGCTTCATCTTCTTTGGGTTCCGGTACATTTTCTTTTATGAATTTTGCAAGGTCATTCTCTTCAAGAATGATTCCAATTCTGTACTTCCAGGCATGGAAATTTTCCACACCTTCTAACTTGTCAACAAGCTTGGTCCTTGCAGACATCTTGATCTAGAGATAGAAAAATGACTAGAAAATGAAAGTGCTTAGAAAATGAATCAGAACTTACCAAGAGATGTGTTGGGTTGAGGCGAGTTGGATGGAGCTGACTGTTTCAGAAAATTCCAAGTTTTACCCCTTGAAACTTGACCTGTGTGAATATGGACTGGTACTTCTGGTATTGATTCTGGTTTCCTGGTTTTCTAGTTTTCGGGTACCAACAGAAACTAGGGTTTGACTTTCCGAAGAATCTGGCCACTCAAAAAGTTTGCTCAAGATGCCAAAAGATGCACTAGGGCAAGGTGCACTTCCAAAGTTAATTTTTGGTCAAAAATTCCTCTTCAGTGAAATGCCCCAATTTCCTTGTATGAAAATAATGATGTTTTTAGATACCCAGTGAAAAGTGCTCTATTCAGTCAAGCTTTGATACCATGTTAATTTTAATGTTGTTATTAGATTATTTCCAAGTCATATGAGCATTCAATGCATTTTTAAAACAACAACAAAAAGAGGATCAATGAAAGAAACACAAACACAAGGTACACAACAATTTATCCCGGGAAACCCTCATGGGGGAGAAAACCCAACAAAACTTCCTCAATAATATATTGCCAATACAATGCCAAGACTAAGACCAAAAACACCAAGAATAAACCAACATTGAGCATGTGACTCTCTTCTCCTTCCTCCTGCAACTGCAACTGCCTTCAAGATTTGCGCACTAGATGAGTGAGTGTGAGTGTGTATAAGTGAGGCACCATCCTCACATATAAATACTAGTTGAGGAGGTGCTAGGGTTATGTCTATTTACTTAATAGGGACGACTTCTTCTAAGAGTGGTTAAAACCACTTTATAAACACAAGGGGCCGACTTCTCAAATACCACCATATAAATATGGTTTGACCAATCCATAAAAGGGGATTTGGTATTATACAAGACCTGACATGATCAATCCACAAAAGTGGATTTTGTCTATAAAATAATAACTCAAATATAATTAGAATATTCTTCAAAGTTACAATATTTCAACAACTTTGGCCTAATAGATAAATATATTGGCACCATAGTGATGATATATTAGTTATAGGAATGGGTCAATAATGTACCTTCTAGGATTGGTGATGAATACCACTTTGTCATCCCAGAAGATTTTTCATTCAATAGAAAGAAGAAGGTTATCAAGAATCAAACTCGTAAGCAAAAGAGAGATGGAAAGAAATGAATCATTATTGAAATTATAAGGTCTCTGTGACAACCACCGAGCACATGCACGCCTTGGTAGAGTTGGGGATGAGTCGAGAAAGAGAACATAAGGAGCATGCGATCAGTCGGAAAAACAAAGACATGTGGGTGTGAGCAAGAGCACCTTGGGAACACGATGTTGACATGCAACACCAAGGGGGTGCACACCTTAATTTCCTTGGAATAATTGATGAGACTTAGGTTGCATTTGGGAAAGGATAGGGAAACTTGGGTGCACGCCCAAGAAGTGGACCCGTCTTCCCTTGGCAGCATGGGCACGTTGGAGAGGTTGGATGGCCCCGTCGGCATACCCATAAGAAGTCACATCAATCGACACAAGGAAATGCACAAGGCAAGGGGTGTGAGCCCAAGGATAGGTGCCTTGGTCTAAAAGACATGACATTTGATGGGCACACTAGGACCACGAAGGGGCACGATGATTTTTTTGGGTGTGATGGTTTACGAAGAGGTGCAACACACCCAAAGGACATGATGATTTGTGTTGGTGACCTTTGGATTCCCTATAAGAGCACAAGGGAACACATCCATGAAGCAAATAAGATGGGAGAAAGATAAAGAGAGAAATTCTATGGAAGAATTATAAGGCAAGGTAGAGAAAAGGCAGAGTTGTGAAGATGGAAGACAAGTAGCCAAGGGTGGATGCACTAGGACATTTTGGGGGAAGTTTGAAATGCAAGTCTAGGTGTGGCATGTGTGATAGAGAACCAAGGTATGTGTTAACTTGGAAAAGTCTGGGACATAAAAGGGACAACAGGTCTGTGGTTGGGTGCATGTTTGGGGCAGATTGCAGGAGGTTGCAAAGGTGGTTACAATAGAGAGCCTTGGTGTGACGAATCTATGTATGAGTGTCTTGGTGAGCTGAGGCGAGTTGTGTGAATCTATCCAAGTTGTAAATTGAGTCGGTGGTGCTCATATTGTAATTGTTTCACAATGCACTATTTCTATGTATGTCTCTTGCTTGTTTCACAATTGTTCACTTGGTTTCTCATGTTCTTGGATATTTTCTTAACTAACTAAGTGTTAAAATGTTAATAAGATTGTTTAAGTCTACAAGTGATTTGCATAGAGTTGGAGTGTGACTCCCCCGTAGCCTAGAACAGAGTATGGGTATACTCTAAGTGAAGAGGTGTAGGGGATGAAGTATTCTTAGTGTTTCCAAGAGCCAAGTAAGAATTGTCATGGTGTCGCATGCCCTCAGGAGGTGAACAATCAAAAAATCTGAACAAGTGTCCTGTGGGTTCGTGACAAGCGATATTAGAGAAAACTTAGAAAACAGCTTGGTGCTCTTCACCACTACTACAGTCACAACAGTTGTGGTGGGGCGCACTTGTTGAGAAGACAGTTCATTGTGGGGAGAGTTCAATGGGAACATTCATAGACTTAGTGAACATTTCAGTTGGATGAATTGAGTCATTGTAGAAACTTTGCATCAGACTCGTGATAGATGTCCTA
Organism: Picea mariana; assembly: GCA_032191745.1. Lineage (NCBI taxonomy): Eukaryota > Viridiplantae > Streptophyta > Pinopsida > Pinales > Pinaceae > Picea > Picea mariana. The sequence continues at coordinate 200,128 of JASDQU010307178.1, forward strand.
GTTGACAAGTGTGATAGAAGGTTTATCTGGGTGCAACACTTGTACAGGATAAGAATTCATGGTGAAACGAAGTACTTGGATAGGGTGGGTGACCATAGGGCTCATTGTAGAGTTCATTGCACAACTTGTCATAGACTTGATCATAGAGACAATTGGGTTCAGACCTTAATGAACGGTTCAGAAAGGTGGGTTGTTCTATCATAGGTGGTTTGAGCATAGTCATGTGCACATCCACAAAAAAAATGAGAATTTCTTGAGGTGAATCAAGAACTTGGATGTGTAGATGACTGCAAGACTCATCGTGGACTTGGGAGAGTGTGGAAGAGTTACGCAAAACTATTGGGAAGGCCATATGACTTGGATAATGTCGCAAATAGATAGAGCAGTGGGAGAATTTTGTGGGACAAGTGGAGGTGAACCTTGGATAGAATCAAACACACTCACCACAATAATCTTGAGATGGATGGTGCAAGTGATGAAGCTTGGAAGGTCAAGAGATATAGTGTAGCTTAACGATTCGAGAAACTCCAAGAGGCTTTGGATAGAATGGACAAATTCAACACATAGATAGAGTCCAAGATCAACAAATTGAAGGAATTGACAAGGGGGACTGAGACTTTGACTTCGACTGCATTGGGAGCACTCATAGAGGAGAGAATCAACATGAAGGCAATGTAGCAGTGAAGGATCAACCCAATCCACTCAAGAGGAAAGGAAGGTTGATTGAGTGTTACCTCTGATCGCACAATCATTTTGTGAGGGAATTTCCAATGCGAGGAAGGTTGGATTTCTTGGTTGAGAAAGAGGAGGCTTGAATCACACCGAAAGTGAAAGATATTGAACCCTAAACACAGACGGTTCAAGTGAAAAAGTCGACAGAAGAGATGAATGAAGTCATGGAAACATTGGTAGAATGCATGCAGGAGTTCAAGGCAAGAGGTCAAGGACAAATTTCACAAAGTGAAGAAGTTGAAGGAATCTACTTTGTGAACACAATATTAAGTGGGTTGAATATGGAAAATTTGGTTGACATTGGAGAAAGCCACAATTTCGTGAGAAAACGAGATGTGAAAGCACTTCATTGCAAGCCTAATAACTACACTAGAACATGTAAAGTGTTGAAGTCATGTAATTTTTAAACCTGTGAAGTAAATCAATGCATATAGATTCTTAAGCAATACAGAAATTAATCAATGGCTCATACACAGAGTACACAGAGATTTTATACTGGAAACCCTCAACCGGGAAAAACTTTCTTATTTTCATTATTATCTCAAATTTTACCATTCGCCATACAATATATACAATGTTTTTAGGTATTCTATAGATACAAAAACCCTAATCCCTTAATCCGGGATTAATTTACAAATTTGCTAAAAATAGCAAAACCTGCTAAAAATAGCAAAAACCGCCCAAAAAAAATTCTGGGGCATTGCCCCAGGCTACCACCCATTGTCGAACGCTGCATGCAACCAGGGGGGGGCATACCTGCCCCCCCCTGGGACCCCCCTAAAAAAGTGCCCGGCACACACGGTAGAGCTCTAGGTGAAGGGATCGTTAGACGCAGTTGTCATATCTGACGCACCCACCCACACACACATGCAAATAATATAACACATACCCAACAAGTCGACAGTGATGCTGATGACAAAAATTGTTCATTCAACACTATTGAGAGTGGGGGAGTGGTTTGGAAACATGGATCTGTTGGTAGCTCCATTGGAAAATCATGCAATGATATTGGGCTTGGACTTCCTCAGACTTTCCAAAGCAGCTCCACTCATTCACAAAAGTCACCTAGTATTCTTGGAAAAGGCCAGAACACCAAGCGTGCCCTTGACGATGAAGAGGAATCTCAGGAGGATGCTTAGTATTTATGTGATTAGGTTGCTAGAAGGAGTCAGTGGAAGAACAAACAATCCTTGAAATGTGACACAAAAACAAGAATTCATCCACACTACAATATCTCTAAGTAGCCCGAAGCAAGAAGAGAAACAATTGACAATGACAAAGACTTTGGTGAAGATAGCCATGGGGAAGGTTGGGTGATTGAGGAACCCACAAAACCATGAACGTAAGTGCAAGAGAAAATTGGAATCTTCACTTTCCATGGAGCATGGGGAGCATCACCAAGTGAATCATTATCAACTATAGGTCATGGACGTTGTGGAAGATCGGGTAGCATACTTACCCACCACAAAAACTTCAAGAGTTGAGCCAAGAAAATGCATGGAGGCACTTACTAAACCAAATTTGGAGATGGACATGGAAGAGGTAGGAGTTGAATACTGACACCCCACAATGATTGTGAACGTTTTTAGGAAGGCCATGGGAATATATGACTTCCAACTTACCGTAGAATGACTTGAGGAGTTTGGATGCACATAGAAGGAAGTTCAATTGGTCTTGTGATACTTGCGCACGGAACACAAATCATATATGATGTACACAAATAGCCTTGGTGGTGGCTATTGGGCACACTCTTCCTACTAAATGGAAATGTTCTTTTGGGGGCAAGCAACTCGAATGATGATTCCTAGTAGAGGTGTCATGGAAAGGCTCAAGCAGGGAAGTTGTGAAATGACGAATGGGTTGTGGAGCCAACTTGCTAGACTATGACAAGGGGAAATAACTTGTCCAAAATCAAGAAGTTTGACTAAGTGAGGTGAAAAGGTTGAGGCTACAGTGGGTGACTCAACAAGGCCAAGAAGAGTTTGTCAGGATGACGATGAGGAAGACAAAAAACGGTTTGTTGGATGTGGAGATGTGCATTCTCTAGTAATGAACACGACAGTTGGAATGATCACCCAACTAGTTCAGAACTTAAGAGGATCCAATGTAGATGACACACAAATGATGGAGTCAAAGTATCTAATCCATCATGGGTCAAGATCATCCAACACTTAGGCACACTTTGAGGATCTTCTTGAGAGGAGGACCCTTTGGCAGTAGTTGCAAGGATAACAATTTTTAAGCAGTGACGAGATCTGGAGATGGGGAAAGGCACCATGGAGATCAATGGATGTTTCCATGGATGGTAAAAACTTGGAGTGGGGGAGGATGTAAGGTATCCTATGACACCCATTGAGCACGCACACTCCTTAGGAAGACTTGGGGATGATTCAGGAAAGAGAACACAAGGAGCATGTGACCGGTCGAACAAACGAAGACATGTGTGTGTGAGAAGGATCCCCTTGGGTGCGTGATGGTGACATGCAGAACCAAGGGGGAACACACATTACTTTCCTTGGAATGGTTAATGGAGACTTGGGTTACATTTGGGCGAGGATGGGGCAACTTGGGCGCATGTCCAAGGAGTGGACCTGTCTACCCTTGGAAGCATGGGTGCATTGGAGAGGTTGGATGACCCCATCGACACACCCACGAGAAGTCACATCAATTGGCACAAGGAAACACACAAGAAAAGGGGTGTGCACCCAAGGATAGGGTATGCCAATCTAAGAAACGTGATGATTGCTGAGTGCACACGTTCGTTTGGGTGCACCAGGTCCGTAAAGGGGAACGCAAATTATTTTGGGCATGATGGATCATGAAGGGGTGTGACACACCCAAAGGACACAACAATTGGTGACCTTTGGAGTCCCTATAAGAGCACAAGGGTGCACAACCAAGGAAGGAAATAATATGGTAGCAAGAGCAAGAGAGAAAGTCTAAGGAAAAGTTATGAGGAAAGAAAAGTTGAGGTAGAGTTGTGAAGATGGAAGACAAGTAGCCAAGGGTGGGACACACTATGGGATTTTAGGGAAAGTATGAAATGTAGGTCTAAGTGAGGCATGTGTGAGGAAGAACCAAATTCTTTGTTAACTTGGTGAATTTTGCAAGAGAGAAGAGACAACAGGTCTATGGTTGGGTGCACATTTGGGGCACACCACAAGAGGTTGCGAAGGTGGTTACGACAGAGGGTTTTAGTGTGATGAATCTATGTATGAGTGTCTTGGTGAGGTGAGGTGATTCATGTGACTCTTTCCAAGTTGTAAACTGATTCATTAGTGCTCATATTGTAACGATTTCACATTAACAAGACTTAGTCGAGTGTTATGCACAGTTTGTGTCACCTGCACTATTTGTGTCTATGTTTCTTATTTGTTTCGCAATTGTTCTCTTGGTTTCTCATGTTCTTGGATGTATGCTTAAATGAATAAGTGTTAAACTGTTAAAGTAAGTTGCACAAAGTTGGCGTGTGACTCCCCCGTAGCCTAGAACAGAGTATGGGTATGCTTTAGGTGAAGAGGCGTAGTTTGGATGAAGTATTCTTGGTGTTTCCAAGTAGCCAAGTAAGAATCGCCATGGTCACGCATGCCCTCTGGAGGTGAACAATTGTAAGATCTGAACAAGAATCCTATGGTTCCATGACAAAAACTATGAAATCAATTGTGGTTGACACTGGATGCACTAGTCTAGTAGTGAAATCCACAACAAGGATATAAAATACTCAATATATTGGGGAAATTGATATATGCAGTTGGATCTAGGTCTCGTGAAAGGGTTGGACTTGGAACTATATATGTTTATGTGAGCTATGGCTCTAGAAATGGTAGGGATGCTTATGGGACTAGCTAAGCAATTGTAGAATAGAGCTCAAGATCTCACTTTTGAAAGTCGTAATGTTTATCACTAGCATTAGTATCTATATCTCGAAAAGGTAATCTTCATCTCTATCACAAAACTCATATTTTGAATATCGATCTATATATATGGATGATGGATCTCATTTACGATCATGTTCATCATCGAGTTCATATCGTTATCTATATCGATAAGGAACATCAAAAATTGGATTTGAATCAAGAGAATCTTAGTTTTCATCCCTAAGGTCGTGATCTCAGTCATTAGACTATTCATATCGATCACGAAAGACATAATTTGGATCTAGAACTACAACTAGATCTACACCTTAAACTCCCTATGTTGCATCTTTAACAACTACTTATGTCACTTCAATTTGAAATGATGGATGTGATTAAGTGATGCAAAGAACATATTTCTTATCTCAAAAATGGGTTCCAAACATTATTTGATGAAGGTTATCATGTATGCCCATAAGTGTGAGGAATAGATTATGCCTCTCATAACCAAATTCTATCATCACATCCAAGCCTACAAAGAGTTAATACCAACATTGCAGTAGTTAAACATCAATGGAAGTGTTACACAATAAAAATTGTAATAAAGGATCCAAACTTGGATGAAATCATTTTTTGGTAGGAATAGTTCAATCCATTCCCTACCAATGTACATATGTTGAGAAAAATTAAGATAAATAAGATCTCCTTTGGCATTATACACGTCAAGTACAACCTAGATGATGTTTTGGAAGATATGAAGGCCCCAAAGAAAGACAATGATGGATGCTTAGTTGAAGCCATGAAGATGGAAACATTACATAAAGTCCCTCCTTGCCATAGAGGAAATGAGCTCACTCAGCTCACTGAGATCATGGATAAGTTACATAAATATTCAAAAGAAAATAAACAAGAAGCAACTCAAGTGAAGGTCATCACTCAAGTCAAGGTGAAGGTTTTCAGTCAAGTTAGGGTGAAGGTTGTCAGTCAAGTCAAGGTGAACAAGTTCATGGAAGAGAAGATCTCCATCAAAGTCATATTGTTGGAATATGCCAATAGATTAGGCCCAATCTATGATCAGCTAAAAGAGAAATTTGACTTTGCGAGGAGATTAAATGAAAATGTATTTTTAAATAAATTTTTTGAATTACAATCAACATATAATAGAATATGGGAATATGCAAAGAGTCATGAAGGAATGTGAAGAGACACATTTTGTAACTCCTTCATGAACTCTTGTATATATGTTGTGTTGAGATATTGTAAAGGAATTTTTTTTGGAAAAGTTAACTTGAGAGGAGGATTTTGTAGTTCATATTTTGCATTCCATCATGACTAATTTATGAGTATTTTTCTTATGAATATGTTTTT